>JAWQFL010000020.1:840664-913880 GCA_033442365.1 Creolimax fragrantissima | reverse complement strand
CACACACACACACACACACACACACACACACACACACACACACACACACACACACACACACACAAACACACACACAAACACACTCGTTATGCCAACTTTTTGATGACCAGACCGTGACGGCGTTGCTATGATACAAACCCACACTCGCATGCCGCATGACCAGATCGTGCCTTTCGATTACCAACCAGATCGTGACGCATGACTACTTACTTGGGTGTAAGAATCATCTTTGATTTCACACAATTTGGTGATTCATGTCAACCCCGTGGGAACACGAACATGTTCCATTAATATCTAATAAGTACTGAGGCAAAGGGTGAATGTATTGAAGAACAATTGTTGGTAAAAAATTGTGAGCCCTGCTTCCTGCAGCATTGTTGGTGTCGTTCCTGTGCTAGCGTATGTCGCTTCAATGTGCATTCGAATACCCATACTGATCAATGAGTATTCGTTATTAGACAATACGAACATAGTGTAGACTATACACATCTGTGCATCCACGTCGAAATTAGAAACGAATGAAATAAAGTGTAGACCAATATTTATGAAAACAGTCTAATTTATGCCAAACAACCACAAATTGAACGAACAAGTATGCCCGAGAATTGTAAGAATTTTTTGTGCAAATTGAGCGCGTACACTGTTTAACAGCAGGCTTGCCACGTAAGTCTTATGCGGAGCTAAGAAATGTTGAATTGGGTCGAATGTGGTCATCATGCAGTTTCCTATTAGTACAACTAATGCAGGAGATTGATTCTATGCTACACGTACTTCTGTAGCTTATATTATCTTACTACGTATCACACATCGCGCTCAGCTATGATATAGTCGTATGTTGAAATCTTCAAACCTCAATGATGGGTTTAGATACAGGAATAGATTTAGTATTCCAGACACATCAAGAAGCTATGGGTAGTGTACGCATGTACTGCTCACTGCCACTGTGACTGAAAAACAAAAATTAATACATGAGAACGTCACCCTGGTCCTTTTGGAATTACTGCATGTCTAAAAAGTAGGTGCAACTAGTGTTTTGAGAGAAACGCATTGTACAAGATGTGGTACGCACGGATACAGTTCAAAATTATTGCATGGCGACAATATTAACTTGAAAATTGTCAACTAGAAAAGTATGGACATACATGTCAAGTATACAGGCACTCTACGCATGCCAATGATTTTTATTTGTTGCACAGGACGTTTGTCTAAACAATATCCTCTGGTTTTTTACTATTCGTTTCTTCTATGTACATATTTAACCAACCGTACAATGCGGATAATCAGCTGTTCCTTGTATATTCATCAATGTGATTGAGATTGCACACACAACAAACCAATAAATAATGCGCATATGCATTCATTAGTAGTCATTCTATTCTCAGAGCTCTATTTTCTTTGGGTTCATTACTGATCTCTGTTCCCATGGCAACCCAACAACCCACTTACGCAAACTGGCGCAATTGTTTCATACCCTGACTCACCATTAGTTTCACTCGCAGAATTTCGATCACACTTTCTTTCACTCATCTGACTTTGAAATACCCCAGTAGGGGGAGTTGCGATAGGATGATTCGCAGTATACTTGTGGAGGCTGGGCACGGAGCACGGGTGTGGATTAAGCCCGTCTAGTTCCGGTATAGACATATCTGCGTCGTAGTAACCGTCCCAATCAGCGGGTAATCTATCACTATTTGCAATATTTATGGCATTGTTTTCATTAGTACATTCCCTCACATTCACACCCTCGTTATCTGAGAGTATCTCGTACTCAGGTCTATCGGACGTGTCTTCACTCTTTTGGTGTGTATCAATGGCAGGCTGGAGGCGATTGATCACGATATCGTAATTGTCATCTCTCTGTGTATATCCGCGCGCACGTGTCACAACATGTGAAAAAATGTGTGTGTGCGCGAAAAATATAAGCGGAATTCAATACATGCGTATACAAAATTTTACTATTACACCTTTTGTTTGAGTATCTTGACTATCGCATGTTATGGCAAATAGTAAGCAAACGCACATCTGAATAATCAAGATACATGCACACATACAATGCACACATTTTTACTATTATTCACACATGTTAGGTGAGTGGGCGGGTGAAGGTATGCTGACGCCAACAAAGAACAAAGATACAAGAGAGATTGGTTCGTACGTTTGTAGAGAAATATAAAATATACCATGACAAGAGTTGTACAACCCAATCAAAACAGGATCATATAACCGAGTTTCACAGATCCATATCCGTAGATATCTGTATACACACGCAGACATTCGATTACATAAACATGAGTTTGTATATACCTCTACACACACGTCGATTGGTGATACTTCAGCAAACTGTTGAGCAAGTGCATTAGTGAGTGTTTCAAATGTGGGACGGCGACTTGGCTCTTCAATCCAGCAACACTTCATGATTGTATACGATTCCTACTTGTTTGAAAGAATAAAGTTTGTATTTGTCATTGAAGGTGTGTGTCCATATAATTGCGTGTGTACGTTTGTGTGCTTGAGTTCGTAATAGAATTTTGTGTGTAAACCTGCTTGTGGCTCTGGCATGTCTCTGTTTCAGTGCTCTGTAAAAAGTGGTCGCATACAAATAATATTTCGCCTACTATAAGAATACAAGCCTTTAACAGTTGCTTGTGTATTTGCCAATTCATATCAGAATTCGTAGTGAGAGTGTTGGTTATTATAGTAGCTTGTTTCCTCCGAAGTTTCACTCAGGATAGCTTGATTTACAATCGAGGTCTATCTAGTAAACCAAATAAAACATGAATTTGTAGCGTGTAGAGGAGAGTGTATGGGGCGCGAATGGGATATATCTAAGAGTACACCTACACATACATACTGACAATCTGTGAGTGGGTAGTTTGTGTGTTCGAACACATTCATCCATATATATATTCAAAGTACTTACTTCCGAGCATTTAGATGGTTTGAGCAATCTGTTCCCTCTGTTAAGGAAAGACACTAGCGTGAATACATTTTGATCATGGTATGGCTTTTCTCGAGCATCTTCGAACACTTCCCATGATACGACTCCAAAGGACCATACATCACTAGCTTCAGAAAACCTTTTTCCTTTTATTGCTTCAGGCGGCATCCATGCAATGGGAACTCTCTCCGAGCTTTGCATTTTGTAGTAATTCTCGCCCCTCAACACTTGTCGCGAAAGCCCAAAATCGGACACTCGTACTACCGGGAAGCCGAACGATCCCTAAGTTCAACGTGCGTGTGTGTGCGTATGTGCGTGTCTATGAGTGAAATCTCGAGTGCGAGTCCAACATGTGCATATTTAGTCAATATTAGACATTACACGTAACAGTTTGAGTGGCTTCTAAGACCTTTTCCACAAAGTAGATTCTTAGGGTACCATCTGTAAGTACTCATTGAGTGATGGGCGAGAGTAACGTGAACAGTAGATTGGCGTGTTTGTATGTGTCCGTTCGTTTTATAATATTCTCGTCTCTACGCACCTTCATCGCTCAACTCCATCAGTCACGGGTCGATAAATGCATACGATATATGCGATATACAATTTTGTTCTCAAACAGTCTCAACAGCCTATATTGATATTTCACCCCGATTTCACATCATCCATCCCACAACCCAATAACGTATAAGCATACACACACACATCTACCCGTTCACGTCCTCTAATTACGGGAATCAAGATAGCTGCCAGCCACTTCATTCGTTGGTGGAATATTTCCGCAACCCCCCACATTGTTCTGGATGGTAGGTGTGTCGCAGCGGCATACTGCTCTCATAGATTGTTCGGTCGGCAGTCCTCTCTTTCTACGGCCCATCAATGGGTGCACATACACATGCAGGCAATGCGTGCATAAGCAGTACAAACGGGAACTCTTACCGGTTCAGGGCCACTCATCATGCAGTTTCTCGCCGCAAGATCTCTGTGAACTACGCCATTTGCTGACAAATATCTCATCGCTCTTGAAATTTGGAAGATGGTGTAATGTCGTTCTGCTACGGTGACATACGACTCACGTAGATCTCTAAGAGAAACGAGTAACCTCTGATTAAGCTCACATTGTGGGAAAAACTACATCAAGGAAATACACACTTTATTTCACATGAACATGCCTTATGAATATATTGACATTAACTATAATAAAGCTATGCTTATCTCCTACGCAGTAATATGTAGATGGTTCTCTACTTACCATGCATACATAATATGTGCATCTAAAGACACAAACATGTACTTATACATAATACTCTCAAACAATTACACTTGCACGTATACACACATACATTACGTGCAGGAATATACACACAAATAGCATACTGCGTGCGCAGGTACGTCCACAAATCGCCAATAGTCATTAATTCCAATACAATAGCGAGGGGTGGACCAGTAGCCACACCTAGACACTGAACAATGTTCGTATGGTGCAGCTTCTTCATGAGTTCCTAAAGAAGGAAAGGAAAGCAACCTAGGGTTATATTGTGACAGAATTCAGAGTACGATACGTCATGTACACATCTGGGTAGTAAATATACATGTATATTGTGTGGAAGCAACACGCGCATTTGAAGAAATCTTATTCACATGTATGTTTGAACGCACACATCGTCATACACACATCTGGGTAGTAGATATACATGGTTATTGTAAAACGCATGCTTAAGAAATCCAATTCAAATAATGTTTGCACACACGTATTTACGTAATTTCTGCCTCCTGCAATAGTGATAGTTTTGTTTCCTCATTAGCGTCGTGCATATTGTCGATTGAACACAAATCGTATACTACCGGTACTCAGACACGTCTTTAAGGAATGCATGCGACGTGTAGAGTTACATACACATAAGCATACATAATCTGGCACACTGTACAAACACGTACTGACTCTGCAATGAACTTGTTAATCTCGTCGTCGCCAGTGGGCCTTAATTCCTTTATGGCAACTGGACATACATGGTCATTGTCCTTTAGTTCACCACTGTACACTAATCCAAACGCCCCGCCTCCCAGTAATTCATGTCTTTGTAGTGCTTCGGCAGGAATAGTTCCCTTGCGCACACGCATACGTTCACGTAACGCTATGGCCGTGGGTTGTCGAAGTTCTGTAATGGGCGGTGATGTAAAAATTAGATATTCCACATCGTGTCGTGTATATATACAGTAGAATTAAATGTTTTGGCATTTGGAGTATGGACAACAGGTGTGCTTTGCATGTAGCATCAATATATATCACCCATGTATCGCGTATGGTGGATGGTGAACAAACAAGCAATAGGATTCGTGCTATAACCATGTACAAATTTGTTTCAATAGACTCTGCCGTAAACGATTGAAGCCTAACATGCGATTGATCATACACACTTATAAATATGTGCACATAGGCATACACCACAGCTATATATCTCCCATGCTAAGTATTACGATTTTCAATGTTACTAGAGAACCGAGGGATACGACGCATGTCCTGACTCAACAATGAACTGTTGGATATATTTGCTTTCGTATGCCATTTGCCGCCAATTTTACTTTTTGGTATACTGACTGGTGATGCTGGTTGATTGATTTGGTGTGATAGAAATCTGCGTTCGAGTGGGTGCATATTAGTTTGAATGGGAGTGTGTGTAGTAGATGCATGAAGATGAGTCGCAATTCTACCAGTTTAATATTTGACAATATACAAGCCAACTACAAATAACACAGATACGAATCTATGAGATGACATAATTTAGTCGCATGAATGGGCTTGACGCAAGTTAAAAATCTTGTATAAGTACGTCATTGACTATCCCTCTATGATTATGATGTTTAGAGTGTGATCTAGTTATAATATATGCAATAGATGTACTACAATAAAACATGGAAATCCAACATATATAAACATGGACATACTCTTCTGTGGTGTGGCCATTCTCGCTACTAGTAGACTTTTCGATGCTATTTTGTGTCTCCTTGGCTTTCTTAATTTTTCTACACCGTAGGTACATGTAATACGCCATAGCAACGAGAGATGTGGCCAGTACGACGACACCAACTAGTATGCCAATTAGAGCACCTTTGCTATCACTACTTGTGCCATCGATTTCAATGCCAGGCACTTGACACAGTAATGGAATGTCAACATTCGATAAATAAAAGTATCACTATTTATTAGTCCATGCTATTACACTATTGATACTCTCAGTCTGTGCATATATATGTGAGTGCTACTGTGAGTGTTAAAATTGCGTGCCAGTGTGTGGTAGTTTATGCCCTATAGATAGAGGAGACATTTTTCAAGTATGGAATAGGAGAAACACACATAACAGTGAACTTTATCGATGCACAAAATAGTACGTAAAACAATACGTGTATGAACGGAATTTACCCACCTGTGTACATAGGTGCAAACATATAGATACATACTCGAAATACTTATATCCGCATCCATAAGTCAAACTCAAAAGGTTCTCATTGACATACTGACAGAATGACACAAAATAAAGAATCTGTATCCATACACACACTTACACGGGTGTGTACATGTTTGCAAATGACAATACGTATACGTATGATCTTGTCTTTTTTTTGATTTACTATTTTGAGAACTGAATTGACATCGAGAACACACTGTCAACACTGGAAATGATTCATAAATACACAGACAGGTCGATCATTAGTATAAGATCTATATTTATCACTCTTGCTACGAATTCATTGAATTCTATGAGTGGATACGTGAATAATAACTAACTTGAACACCTTTCTGCATGAATTACATATGCGGAGCGGATATATGTACATACCCATCTCGACTGTTTTGATATCAGGATTGTAGGTTATATTCCCATTGATGTTTATGCTTAGCACGCCCATCCCAGTCATATTTTTTCCTCCAACGGACACTGTATCCATGAGAATACGCGCAGTATTCGATGTCAGCCCCAGTTGCACGACTATAGACCCTTGTGTATAGTTCAGAATAGCGACATGATCTCCGATTCCGAATGATAGTGCCGATTCGAACTCCACAGAATTGAATATAAGGAGGTCTCCGACTACCGTTATCTATATACACATAAATGATTATTAAAAAAAAATTACTATCCGTTTTCCATGCCTCTAACATTTGTGAATAAGCATGGAGTTTTCCGATGTGGCTAAGAATATGCATGCACCTGTGCTTGCATGTTTTATAAACATTCGTTTTCTGAACATCTCGTTTTATACTCTCGTTAAGAGTAGTGCATTCGTTCTTCTATTTTAAAGCTATAAAGCACTTATTTGTTCGCTTCTATTTGTATTAATCAGTTAGCATTACCTGCACGCACATTCATGTACAGACATGAACGGACAACAAAACACATCTTCCACATATTGCAATATACATACAGTATACCTTCACGTCCAATTCACAGTAGTCACCTGTGTGTGGTGGTGTACAATTACATATGTACGCGACCTTAGTCCTATCTAGAGTGCAGGAACCATCGTATAAACATGGATTCGGCGAACACAACTTTTCTATCTGAAACTTGGTAGATTTCGGGTTCCGGTATACTTTCGTTTCGTACTGGTCTTTGTATTCTGCTTTTAGCACACCAAGGTTTACCAATGCAACGTCTCCCCGAGAAATATGCGTATTCAATACTGACGCGGTTGAATCAGACACACCCATCTGCATCCTACTACCGGGAATGTATGATGTGATGTTGATATCAACCGCGTCTACATCAAGAGCCAAAGCTAGTTTACTCACAAACAGAGACTCGTTAAGAAAAGTATCGGCATCGAATACAACAGTTAACTCATATGTAAAGCTACAGTTGTCACCCGTATACGGCACCATGCACGCACACGCAGGTACTTGAAAAGTTGTCCCGTTTGCACATGATTTATCAGTAGTATAACAGCTGCCCCCATTTTCGCATTTGTACGACTGGCACATCTGCGCCTGTGGTGTTGATGTCCTGGCGCCATTCTTTTCAACATAGATCACATCCAACGAGACCATACGTACATCCCCCACAGCTACGAGAGACTTCATCGTTTCAGAGGGTAGTGTTAATATATTCATTTGAACCCTGAGAGGATTTGCACGTACATCAAGCACACCTATATTACTGGGATCCTCATTCAAGTCCGTTGCAAGCTGTGATCGGAAACGCTCACTGTTGAAGCTTTCGAAGCTTGAAGACAACCCCACCGTGAACGTAAACCCACAATCATCACCCGTCCAGTTCCCCGAACAGTTGCACGCAAAGTCGTACTTTTCCCAATCCACAACACACTTTCCTGAGTTTATACATGGGGTAGGCTCACATACAGAATTGATTTGTTGCCATGTGACGTTGGGATTAAGAAAGGAGGTCGTTATGTTTCCTACTTTTTGTGTGACCTACAAATTGTGTTTTTGGTTGTGGATGAACATAAGAGTGAGGGATTGTATAATCAGGCAAGAAGATCATTGTAAACAAGAAAATCCCAGAGAGCATGGCTGTAGAACTGTACACAAACATAAATATATAACAACTACCATATCTACAGAGCTACTTACCTTTAACACTTCAAGGTCATTCATGGATACATGTCCATCCTTCACATACTGATTAATTAGTTCTACTCCTGCTGATGGCACCAACAAACTAACCACGACACCTGGCGATATCCCATATACTCGCACTTCCGTCGTTGCGACTTTGATGGCCGTGGCTAATCCGCGTACGAAACCAAACTCGTCAAAAGTGCTTACATCACCTACTACCAGTGCTGTATAAACGACTGAACAACTATCGCCAGTGAATGGATCAACACAGGTGCATTTAGGCTGACCCACTACTTCAGAAGAGCACGTCCCATTGTTGTCGCATGGATTAGGTGTGCAGATAGAGATATGTTTATTGACTGTAATGTCACCATCTTTATCCGCGCTTATGACACGCAAATCAACCATGCTTTGATCACCCGCATCAATAAGATTGACAGCCTTATACGCAGCGTCCGTAGGTATTGCTATATATAGCGTAACAGTATCACCTGGCCCAGACGTTATGTTCTTGATGTATACATATTCGATTTCCTCACCTAGCGCACCAGCAAATCTGCTAGAAAATTCAGCCGGCTTGAACATAGTAACAATGCCTTCCACGTTCAACGAGAACGTAAACTCACAGAAATCACCAGCAAATGCTGTGGGGCATTCACATATAAAATCGAACTCATCCTGTTGTACTACACACGATCCTCCACTTTTACAGGGATTTGGGGTGCACATGATCGCCAATTGTGTACTTGTTACATTTGGGTTGAGGAAATACGTCTCGATCCCGTCTTTCACCCATTCACTCTTGATTACACCTAGCTTACTGATCGCAACGGAACCTGACGTCACTAATGCATTCAACTGTGTTGCAACTTCTGTTGTTATTGCCATAGAAATATCCATGCCTGGAAGTATTCTTGTTACATTCAACGATGCATCTGACACATTCAGTACCTGAGATAACGACTTTGCGAACGAATTGCTGTCAAATGTCGCTGCATCGCCTACCACCATCAGTTGGTACTCCATTTCGCAGTTATTTCCAGTATATTGGTCGGTGCACATGCACGCGTACGTTTGGTTCCCAGCGTCCTGCTTCGGAATACATGTCCCATTATTTAAGCACGTATTAAATGTACAGTCAGAGAACACGTAGCCACTCATTAATGTACTAATAAATGTAAGCACGACGATGTGGTGTACCAGTGCGAACATTGTGACACATGTCGTATATAAATATATTTATGAGAGCATATTGAGAGTATGTAAGCTATGCACGTAGATAATCAGTTAAACATATAAAACAATCTCAATATTCTTCATATCAATAACATTAATTATATGTAACTTTCATGAGAAGGTTGAGTGCTTTGCATATATTTATGTATGCGTGTAGACGGGTTGGTGTAATACACTCATCCGGAAAGAGAGTTTATTTTGTGTGGTGTCTGCGTAGAAGTGTATGCTTGTGTGAGTATGTTTTTGTAGTTCACGCAATCTGAGTGTTGTGTGTGGTTAGTTAGTTAGGTTAGTTAGTGTATGTGTGTAGTTCATTTGTGTGTGTGTGTGTGTGTGTATGTAGTTCATGTGTTGGTGTCAACGTGCAGTTCATGTGTGTTTATACAGTTTGTGTAGTTTTTGTGTGTTCATACAATTTGTGATTTGTGTACATACAATTTACGCATTATCAGCTTTTGCTCTGATTTTGTGCTTGTCAATGCGGTCGGTCAGTCATTATTATTGTTTTTTACAAAACGTATTCATTACACATTCATTTTGAGATTTTATGTACTGAACTGACACTACATTTTCTTCTGTTTCTACTGTAGTTGGGCTGAAAAGCGAATGTCCGTTTCAAGTTTTAGGTTTTAACGGGTTCTTATTTATGTGTGATGATACGTTTTTATCATATCTCTACATTCCTGTACAAACGAGCTTTTTGTTTATTACTCTAGAAGAGCAAAAATCGGCTTTTAATAATCTTGTTTATTTATATCGTCTTTACTTCATGCTTGCAATTTTAAATCAGCGATAGAGACAATCGCTAAAGAAGGCATTCGAGTTAAATGTAGTTTTACGGTGGTTTCTTCATAGATGTGTGTAGAAACGTCATCCATGTTGTGATGATGATCGACCTGTTGTCGAAACAAGATCACTAACAAACGAAAGTGAACAGTAAAAGGAAATAGTTGCGCACTGGTTGCAGTACACGTTGCGAAATGCCTCTTTCATGTAACGTTCCAGTCAACATATGGTTGCGATATGCATTGTTTGGGTTTCATGTTGTCTAAAAAAAAAAATTCAGTATCACTGTTATGAACTACAAATTCTGAAATTCGACAATACTGTAACCGATACATATTGCTAACTTGCAGTTTACGAAAATAAACAATGAGAAATAAAACCGGTATACTCAGCCGTTTACTATTAATTCTAACAGTTACAAGCGTCTGCATCTCTTTGATTCTAGTCTGCCCTACACACTAATGGATTGAATCTTGGTGTTGTAAGTACCCATCGCGTGATTGAAGATGTTCAAAGAAAATCCACCTTCGGCATCCTGAGATGTATCAGTGCAATCGAGGCAAACAACAGATCCGAAATGTTTATATCCCATTGCTTCTGTAGGTAGAGATGGGATAGGGTCGTTGTCGTTGATAACTCGAACTTGATAATAGTCTGTGTGAAAGTTGTCTGCAGAACTATCCGTTAGCCCTCGAGGGGAACCCCAGGACACTAGTTTTATGGTATTGAAAGTTCCTTGCTGGTAATACCAAGAGGCTAGAACCTGAGCAATACCACCCCCACGACTGTGTCCTGAAAAGGTCACTACGTCGCGTGAACCGCAGTTGTTTTGAATTTTTTCTAACAGGCCGTCTTCATCCATAGCTTTTGCGGCGATAACGAAGCCAGAATGAGCCTTCAGTATATCCTGACCACCTGAGCTCAACGTCGAGTACGGAAAATTGGCGTTGGAAATCCACTCGGTAATGGAGTCAGTGGCAGCAATCATAACGAGGCATTCATCCGAGTCTCCTGGCTTCACTGAATACTCGTCCGTAGTCCCGAAATTTGAGGCAACATACTGGTAGTCTCCACCTTCGTCATAAAACGCTTGTGTTACACGTTTCAGATGCTCCCATTCCGACGAAGTGAGAGAATGTTCGACCTCGACATCGACTAGTCCGGTACTTATCAGAATGTCGGTTGGCAAACCTCGCTTAGAAGGTGCCGCCTGACTACCTGAAGTAGCAATATAGACTGCCAAACCAACCATTGGCAACACTGAGGGTATAGTGAACTTCATATTTAGCTTTCTTTGTTTGTAACACTGTAAAAGTGATAGTAAGCGAACAAACCAGTGTTTCTTTTATAGTAGTAAGTAAGTCCTACCATCCGAATAGGATCAGAAAGAGAAACGATACTACTACCCTTGGACATCTCATAAAACATCTTTATGCATCTCTGGAGCCCGTATTTTCTCGTTCAACGGGTTTTGCATAAGCGTTACTATCATTTAAAAGTGGGCCGCATGCACATGCCATGGTTTCTTGTAGGCCGGCAAATTGTTAGTGCTAAATTTGTCTAGGGTTCCTCGACATTCCAAGTCTCGACCAAAATGAAAAAGTACAGAGAGAGAGCCAAGATATTTTGTGGAACGTTAACTGTAGAGACAGCAGATGCAAGTGTTTTCTAGCGTACGTAAAGTCAGCGTTGCATTGCAAGACTCCGCCACGCGCCAATAACGTTACGATTTCTGCATCAACATGACTGACAAACGTGCCCGTGTAACTAATATTTTATCGACTCCATGCATACGATCGTGAAGAGAGCAGAGTAAAACCCAAAGTCACAGGATTCAAAGTAGTCTCATATGCCAATATTTTTATAGTACTGTACCATAAAGATATGTTCGATAAGTACTCCTCTATTCACCAACTGAATACACAACACCAGCACACAAGATGACCAGGTCATATTTTGGTGACCATTATTTATTATGGGTAAATTTTACTATACACCAAGAACAATGTACATTTCTCTTACCGACATTGCTTTCACTACGAACCTAACCTTTCGTTTTCCGTCAGGTCGACAAATCGCACACGCTGAATTTGACCAGGGTTCCTCGACGTTCACGTCTTGACAAAAATGCACTAGGTGGAGGATGAACTAAGATATGTGACGGAATGTCGGCTGTAGAGACAACAGATTCATATGTTTTCTACCGTACGTTGAGCTAGCATTCATACAATACTCTACTATACTACCAATAACGCCTCAATGTGGATGGGTGGTTTAAAAAGTGTGTTGTGAAACAATCCTATAGTTTAGTTGTATTGACATAACTGTGAAAAACGTGCCTGAGTCACTAAATTTAATAGATTGCAGACGTGGACAGAGTAAAATCTCAAGTCATAGACTTGTTATGTACTACCTTTGCTAAAGGCTTCATGCAGACCATGAGAAGAACGGAGATATCTGAAGAACTCTACGTCTGTGATTCTATTTGCTCAATAGTTGAATGATGCAAGCCTAGTCAAGATCATATTGATGGGAGTAGATACATTAGAGATCGTATACCAATATTATTTGTAGCGTAGCACAAAGATATGCTCGATATGGTTCTACTCAATTAAATATAGAATACCACCAGCACGCCAGACGACCTAGGTCATATTCAGGTGACCATTATTAATTCTGGGTAGATTTGTTTCACAACGAAACTAAACGACTGAAGTATATTGCATACCCAAGCGGTGTAATTTTGCTGTGTCGCGTTAGACTACCGAAACCAATAAAAAAACTTCCTAAATCAATACAGACGACTTCACTGTCGTAGTAATTTCGTGTTTGGTTGTAAATTTCGTTTATACCAAAAGTGTGTATACCAAACACGAAATTTACTACTAATTTGAAGCGTGTATACCAAACACGAAATTTGCTAGTACCCATACTACTACTACTACCCATACTACTACTACTACCCATACTACTACCACCACTACTACTACCCATACCACCGGTACTACCCGTACCACAGACAGTGAAGTGTTATGGGTACTAGTAGTATGGGTAGTAGTAAATTTCATGTTTGGTATACACGCTTTTGGTATAAATGAAATTTACAACCAATTGATTTCGTACCAATGTTACACAGTCGAGCGAGAAACTTGCGTACAAGCAATTATGTTATCAATATCATGATATGGTATAGATGGTGATAGAGACACGCGTGCTCGGTAAAACAATTCACTTCAAGCCCGAGAACAATTTGAAACGAGCATCAAAGTCTCATTAACCGTACGTTGTTTCATGTAAGTACACTTCTACAAATGTGACAATTATTCAATGATAATAGAGGAGCTTGTAGTGAAGACACACAGGTAGGTGTAACGCCAGCATTCGTATAATACTTTCTTCATTTTCTTTTGAGTCCTTGTCTTCCTGTCCTTAGTATAGGATTTAGAGGTTATCTTTGCTGCTGGAGATATCCAAATATCTGTAACTTGATCCCAAGTTAAACTGAGTCAGTAAATAAACCGGGCATCACATGATATTGTGTTCTCGAGTTGAATTTCTGTGCATACTCGGATGTATTGCACAATCTGGTGTTACGAGTTCGATCGATAAGTACCTAAAACATTCCGTATTTCAAGTTTACCAGTACTAGTACCTGGTTTTACGGTTGCCGGGTTGCAATGACGCTTAACATATCGATCACATAGGCGCCCATTGACATCGTAAAGTATAAAAGTTGTGCTTATTCCAACTGGTTTTTATAATACTGTTGCTGGTTTCTGCATATTCGCATATAAACCCCTGTAGATAGGCATTTAAGAATATTAACCTCATCCCCTCACAGGTTCCGCCTGTACACGGTAAGTAGTATGTTGTCCGTTAAAAACTTCACTTGCTTATCGCTTCCACACTAGCTTTTACAATGCTATCCTGTAGTAGTATGTTGTTGTGTAACTAAAAGTGCAGAGTCTACCAGTGGTTCCTCATTCAAAATAACTTGAATAAGGTGGGTGTTTCCAGATGATCAATATGTAGACGCACAGCTGTGTTAAACTTGTTTTTTATATTGCTTTATAGATGTTTTTTTTCGTTTCTGACGCGCGTAGGGTGTCAGCCAGGTTCAAACAGCTGTAAACTTGGTTTTTATATTAGGGGGCTTTGTTGGTACTCTTTGGAGCAAGAATAACTATGGCAACCACGCTTGCGAATGCTCCAAGCGGAACACAAATGGAATTCGACAGTGTTAGTAGTAGCTTTCCGTCACTATTAAAGTGCGTACAGTTGACGAGAGGCATCTTCAACGATTAGCTAGACAGTCATATATATATGTATATAAGCACAAATGTTCACATTGTAAAAACACATAATGATACCAACATCTACACCCTACGTATAAAGTTTATCCACACGTGCTTCCCTTGACTGTTTAACACATGCATGTCTGGTCAACGATTCACAAACGTCAGTAAGTCGTCCATGTGGATGTACTTGAATCGTTAGTATATCGTTCAATTTAAAATTTTCGTTATGAAACGAAATTTGACCGGGTATGAAATCACACTTGCTATCGAATGTAGTTTACCTAAGCTTTATTTTGCATGCTGTATGCGATTATTTACAATGATCGTATTTGAAATTGTTTCTGTGCTTGCGTTCCACGCATATAAACTACATACTTTTGTCGATAGAATATTTTTACATATGATGTAACAAGTTGCTGCTATTTTATCCTTGCACAAGCCTTTTTGCTTCCCTTAAAATTTTGTTATTGCTCACAATTTTGCATCGATCATGCGTAAGTTGGCAAATATCTGTAAGAAAATCTATTCACGCCAATTAACACATGCACATTGGCATCAGGTACACGGTGATGTATTATTCTTGCTGATAGCTTTATAATATTTTTTCCTACTTTTCAGGTTGGGTCTCACTGTAATGCACGGGAAAAGAAAAGTATTATTGATTGGGGTTCTCGCTGTAGTATTTACTCAAACATACTTTGAGTTTACGAACAGTCCCGTCCTGTCCCCATTACTTATGGAGGTATGAATTTTATATTGAAACATATTAAACCATAAATGCAGATATTCATGTAACGGCGATTGTGTGCTTTGACATAGATATATAAGGAGCGATATACAGGAGAATGATCACGCTTGTCCTAGTATGTAAACCATACTGTACTATATATTGTTACACAAAAAGAGATATATTTGTCTTGTATGCTTAATAAAACAGTGTCTCTAAGCTTATTTTGATTATTTTTCATTCCTAAAATGTGGAATGCTTTAGATATTTTCTACACCTGGCCATGCAAAAGAAGATGACATACCCCTAAAGACGGGATTCTCCGCAATAGATACTGAGGCTGGTCAGCTAGCTGAAAAATTAAAAGAAATCCCTGTGGATATTTATACCGAACGGTATGTATAGGTATAGATATATTTGTTTTTCAGTTATGTGCTTGTGCTTGTGTACTGTTGTGTAAGAGCGAGAGCATCTGTTATGTGTGAGTCGATTGTTGTGTGTGTAAGCTTACAAAGGTATAGTTATCCTGTTCAACTCAAGAATATTACAATTGTTCAGTGTCTTTATTGTGTTTAACAAATATTTTACGTTTACAATACCGTGCTTTTGTGTTTGAATAGGGTTGAATTTTTGCTGGACATACAAACCAAGATGAATAGCATTGTACAGAAGTATGTGGACATGTGTACAGAGCTTGTATATGGCCACTTCGGGACAAAACAACTCACAAGTCCACTCGACAAGATGGTAAATATCATACATTTAATATTTTGTTGTTTTACGAGTGCATGCGTGATATGTAAAGTGTAACGCAGAAAGAGAACAACACACTGCGATTAAGACTGTTTTTATTTTCACGTGTGTCCGTATGTATTTCTGCTCACCTGAAAATGAAAATCTGGAACACGAGAAATGTACATGTACAATGCATGATTTCCGGTGAGCTTACAAACCGGAGAACAGTTTAGTATAGTCACGGCGGATCATAATCATTTATTAGTACTTGTATATGGAGTGTTTATGGCCATATCTGTGTTTGTCAATGTGTTCTGAGTAAGTAGATTTAAGCAAAATGGGGTGTAACAAAAGGAATTCGGTTGGGTCATCATACCGTAGTATTCCTCTTAGCATGTCCTAGATTACAAAATTATTGAACGGTTTATATATCTTGAGGAAAGGTAAATATACTTTATATATATATAAAATAAACTCCATTTTGTGAGGCCTACCGTATCCAAAGTAGGAAGCGTATGCAAACTCTTGCGATATTCATACATATGCTATGTGCTTGAATGTGTTACTAAGTTTGCGTCTGTTTTATTTTCTATCAGAAATTCTTCTATCCAGTACTATCTCACCCCCACAACCTCAAGTGTAACGACCATGAACCAGGACTTCTTCAAATATTTGGGAAGAAGAAGCGACGGTACTGCTACGGTGGAACTACATTGACTGGAAAACGAGTGTGTGATAGACACGATCCGCTTTACATACCAACAACACCCCCTAAACCCATCATGACAGAACTGTACGGGCATTCATTTGTGGCTAATCCGTTCACACTCAAATCCGATGCAACAATTGAATGTGAGAACAATCCACGTGCGTGTGAGAGCTACATAACAATATCTACACAGGGGACATCAAATAGGTATAATAGTCTTATAAACCTGGCACACTCGTGGAGAGGTCCTATTTCGTTCGCTTTACTGGTGAATGATGAAAATGAAAAATATGGGGCCATAGAGATTTGTTTGAACACACCCATGTGTAAGAAGTATGTCGACTTGCATGTGGCGGTAAGGACTGGGCATGGTGCATCGCATACAGCGCATTTCTATCCGATTAATTATCTACGTAACTTGGCTGTTCAGAATGTTAAAACAGGGTTGTTGTACCAGATAGATGTTGATAATATTCCAAACGACACGCATGAACAGTACGTGCAATGGATGAAATCTGCTCTCCAATCTCCAAATTTAGCGGCATCGGACTCCATCACAGATTGCCCTGGTCTGCATGCTTTCGTCCCGCCCGCATTTGAAATGTCTGCAGGTTCGTGCGGCTTTTGAATGTTCGTAGATAAGTATGAAGTCGATATAAGCATGCATCTATGCCATACAATTCCCATTTATATCTGCCATATTCAAACTACTTAGATATTCATTTTTTCTGCATACCAATCCATAATAATAAGTATATATGGGAACAATTTATAATAGTTGCCCCCCCATACCTCTCGGAAAATGGTTAACAGAGACCACTCAAAGGGCCTCATATGTTGTTAGTTTCAGAGGCATACATGCTACAGAATAATTTGATTTACTTGTATACTCAAGATGTTCGTTCACACGTCTGTTATACATAACGAGTATGTACGTAATACACTGTTAATATACATGAGTCCAGTTAGTATGTATTAATATAGAAAGCTTGTAGATATCAACATTGATCTCCTGGTGTGATGTATATCGTTGATGTGTTATGAAGCCGTGGCATCAGCAGTAGCTGTGCTCCAATGAGATTCAGGATAACCTAGTAAATGACCATCATCCGAAGAACGAATCACCCTTCTAACGTAATTCATGCGCATGTATATATAATTGTTGTACATATGCATAAATTACTCTACACCCACTGTGATATATATTTGTTACGTTGATGTTAATATATGCATGTGCTTCAATGTATATATCTGTATATAAATATTAAATACACAAATGCAACCACCAGAGGAGCTTAATTTGATAATCTTTTCGGGAGAGCCACCAAGAATATTGAAGAGTACGATTGTATCTGCTATACTTGAAGGTATTGCAAGCCCCATGCACGGGTATTACCCACCCGCGTATGGTCCAACTGAGCACTATTCATGGTTACGGTCCACTAACGTCACACGTCTACAGTAAGCAAATATTATCGAGTATTTCAAAACATACAGCTCTTATGTGTGCTCTTCTCTTACATGTCAATCTCCATGTGTGTGATTCTGAATATGTGGCTCTGGATTGTGTATGTGCGTCTGCATGAGTATATTTTATACTGAAAGGTGTATCAAGACTCCTGTAGAAACACGTCTTACTTGATCACGTGAACAACAAGTGAGAAATCTTCCACAATCGTATGTTCTATCGCACGTCTATTCCACTCCTCAACTCGCATGTACTACCTTCCTTTACACAGTTATGTGACCCGATTTGAACCTTATTACATCGCTCGTGTACCAGTACCTCTATTCAACGAGACTTTTGTAAACAGAGGCGGTAATTTTGCCCAACAAGTGTACGAGATGTCAGCTGCAGGGTATACATTTTGGCGGCTGCCTGAAGCATTTATCATTGATATTGCACATTCTAAAGGATGTGCCCATAATAAAAATATCGGAAGTGAACAATACACTGGCGAAGATGATGGAGATGTGGAAGTGGGAAGTGATATTGATTTGGATGAAGATGAAGGACCATCTACTATACAAGACGATGTGGCGGCTGAGAAGGAAAGTAAGGATTTGACTGCTTCAGGTAAAGTTGGATTTGAGAAGACATCCGACAGGCCAGCAGTATTCGCCAATCAGTCAGGTTTGTATTCATATATACATAGATTGCTTTTTGTTCTGTGATTAGCGTGCTCATGGTGTACAGTATTGTTCTTGTTCTTGTTAAAGCAGCACCATTTCACTATAAATCAATTGTTTCTGACTTATCTATGTCGTCATAGTCCAAAAAGTATGCTTATCAATCAAATTGATAATTTATGTTTAACAGGTCAACTGACGTTGTCATCTTCGGCCGTGATCTCAATGTGGTTGAACTTTTGGGAACATGTTTGTCATCGTTATGGTATACATATGCCTAATCCCGACTCGAAAGAGATCAATTTCGTCCCCTATAGAGCACATATCGTTAAGTTATGGAGTCATGCAAAAGAACGGCTTGGTAAACCTACTTAAGTTTAGTTTCGAGTTTCTTTTAATATATTTAACTACTGGTCGGGCAACGTTTGCCTTATGGTGTACAATCAAATTGAAAGATTCCACTGTTTCGAGATGCAATTTGAATAGGAGTGAAATGAATGCACGAACTAGACATGGACAACTGCATCTAGTCATCGACGGTAAATGAACGGCCTTAGAACCGTCGACAGGATGGGAAAGATCCACTGTACATGAATGGTCTGAGAAACAACATGAATAGTCTTAGAAATACATGAATTCTATACTACATGGTATGCAATGAGATGAAGCGAAAACTTTACTTGTGCTACGCCATGTCATATGCATGGCATGAGCGATATTCGCGATTACGACAACGACAATATTACTTAATCTATGCAATCACAGAATCATCAGTAATACAGAGTTGGTGCTTACCATGTACGTGAACACTCAGATTTGTTGTATGCTTGCTACGTAGTAGCGCACGCTATAGTAAATAGTGAAACAGTACTCCACACAGAATTCTTCCTTCCCACTTCCAGCAGTTTTACAGAATGGATGTCCTTTCCCACCCCAAGCTCGTGTTAGGTGGGAACTAGAAAGTTTGGGGTGGGAAAGAGAAAGGAAACTTCGATGAGCGACTGTGGATAAGTTAACGATCGTCAACGAGCGCGTAGATTGTGCGTACAGCAAGTAAACACACAAGCCAAGCCAATGAAGACGAGGTTCTGGGGAACCTTTGTTTGCACATTTTTTATGCAGGCAAAGAACCCCATGAATCTATTATTAGATATCCAATAGTACATCTTATTTTTCATGCATAGATCAGATCACAACACTAATACAGGCTCACTTGTGCTTTTCTCGATATATTTTAATGTAACACGCTGCTATCTCTAACTCATTCCTCAATCTCTGGCACTACATGGCATAACACCTGATTCAAGATTGCATTATACTATATCAATCACCCCTAGTTCAACCAATTATTAGTGCCTGTTGTGTCTATCCAGCACATGAACGTTGGTTTGGTTTTGATTACATTTAGTACCAAGTTTGAATGCGCTAATCTAGATGTTGGTCGAGAGTAAAAACCTGCTCGCGTTTAAGCGACAACCTAGCACACACTGCAAAATTGTAAGATTGGTACTGATACGGGACGTCTTGTAGGGGATGCCTTGTAACTATTTGTTTACCATCGATCCATCAATATTATATAAAAGGCTGAAAAGCAAGACGTTTTTTGAAGAAAAAAAAAAGAAAGCAAATTCTTCTAACCCTAAACTCTTAACTTACGCAATATAATGAAGGCCAACACTATTGTATTCGTTGTGTACTGTATGACAGCTGCAATGGCTGCGACAACCCAATCTTCTGGCAGCTCGGCCGTTATTCAGTGTTGCGAGTGGAAAGGGAGTTGTTCCTCCGGTACACAATACAGCGATCCAACGTGTTACGACTATTGTCAAGACGAAGAAAGCTCTGCTATCTCCTGTTCCAGTACATGCTGCATACCATTTTCGCCTTCTCCATCGCCCGCTCGATCGCCTACTCCATCTTCATCGCCCAATCCCTACCTGATGACTTGTGAGAAGAAGAAAGAAATCGACCCTAGTTCCTTAGATTGTGCCGAAATTGACGACAAGAAGTCCTGTTGCGAATGGTCGGGAGACTGTGGTAGTCTTAGCAAATGCACCGACAGCTACTGTTGTGTAGTTATGTAATATGTCATGAAACGATGTGAATGGAAATAATCCAATTGCGCTGTACATTGCAACAGCTGGATCCTCAAAATGCGGTGTGCTGTCTGCAGTTTGGATTTTTTTCTTCATTAAATGCTGTAATCCAAACTTCTAATTGAATTCCATGTTGTACTGATCAACCCAATAGACAAAATCGATTAGCCTCGACTGAATGGATTCCCGTCCCTTTCTCCGCATAAACATATCATGCCATATTCTTTACTTCAGACTAGGCATTGACAATATTTACGAACGTACTCGAAATACGCTTGTCCTTTCATACATGCTATTGTTATGATAGGATCTAAACCCACAAAACTCACGTTTCGGGTGTGCCACTATCCATCCCTCATGAGTAAGAATACATAAAAACCGAAATTAAATATTTAGGTATGCAATTTACAACGTAGGTGACATCAATGTAAACGTGTGAAGTTTCATTGACTTGTGAATGATAATAAATTGACACAATCTCATAAACAAGAGCTCACAGTAGCGAAAACTCCCTTATATTAAAAAAAACTATTCATTTTAATTTGTCTGTAGCTTAATTTACAATGTAGTGCAACAGTAGTAATATGCTCGAGTACTGTCTTCTGCACACTCAGTCCAAAGTTCCGAAATGGGACTGATGCGACAAGAGATACTAGTTCGTTTTGTTAATAACCATCACAGCAGAACCTGTAACAGTCATTCACTTTGGGGCTCTATCACAACCTAATCGATGGTAACATCCCACTCCACTCACTCTCAAAGTAAACCAGTATACAAGCATGGAATACGTCTGACATGGTATGGTTTAAGATACCGGCACCGATGTTCCTCCAAACCCATATCCTCCGTAGTTGCTCTTGAAGTGGGGAGAGCACATGGCCTCACATTCTTTCTATTTACTCGGCAAGTGCGAAGGGGTTCTCACTGGGAGCACCATCATCCCCAGATTCGTCATCATCCTCGAACGCGTTCATAGGCACTTCGTAAAAGCGAATGACAGCCTTGAAAAAGAAAAGAAAAAGAAATGAGATGCGGCGTACACGGCGTAACAAGCGCCATCCGAAAGAAACAGGTATATTTCCTGACTACTATATAGTGCGTGCTACTGATAATGAATGGACTACTCATGATATTCCATTCATTTCTACACTATTGTGCTCCTCAAAGCTCACGAATGAACAACCGCATATAAGATTCTCAAGCCAATCACACCATCAACCATTCATAGATTCGCCAAAACTACACTAAACTAAACAAACCAGTGTCCGTACGACACACGACCATACTTTGTTCGGGTCCTTCAATATAAGGTATTTTCCCTCAGGCTTCGCCAGGCAGATGTCGACAATGCTTCGGACGATACCCCATCCATTGTGCATATTCAAACTGATCTGCTCAGCAAGTTCTTGTGGTTTGTATGACTGCATGCCCAATATCTCATGCTTGGAACTGTCCTTAGGGTTTTCTCGGGAAACATATCTGAACCGAAGAAAGAGGTGAAATACATAAGAACAACTGTCATTTGAACAGCGTATGCAGAAAAAATGGGGTTTCCTGTGAGTGATGTACACAGACAACGCCAAAACATGTATGAGTGTTTACCCAAGTTTGAGCTGTTCGCATCCAGACAACAAGGCGCAGGCAGTCCACTTGGCGAGTTTCATACTGTTATTCTTCAACTCCATCGCTAAAACAGCGCCCTTCTGCGAATCAAGCTTTTGTCTCCAATCCAATCCAACCGATTTGGGATCGTACTCATTCAGAGCCTTGACCAACAAGTATGACTCTTCACCCTTGGGCGACTTTTGGAACGCATCTACCTCACAACGGGCAATAAGCTCAATATCTGTGGAAAACGGTTGGCATGTTTTAGTTAAATAATACTTTGATGATGCGTTTACTATTATGTTTTCAAGCGGCAACGATCGGACACTATATTCCAATAAACAATCGACAAATACTGGGGCAACAAATGGGAATATTTGTTTGGTATGGCCGTTATGCTTAAAGTGTAATCATTTGCACGTTACAGTTAGGTCACTATATAACGGTAAACCAAAAAGAGAACTTCCAATAATCTCGTCAAGAAAGATCGAGTTGTAATTAGAATCCATGTATGTATCTATTACGGATAGTACGAGACTTATAGCAACAAACAAGCGTCAAGAGGTTTAAAAGAGATCACATATACACAGCCGGCCAACGTACTATTACGTAATTTGAATGCACCACGACGAGATGCAGTGTACAGCTAACAGTAAATGAAAAGTTATACATCACGACACACGATGGAAGTGCTCACACCAATGTTTGCAAGTATACCACCACATACCACTTCCAAGATCCCACTTTCGGTACCGATATCCGACAGAGCACACATTTTCGTCATCCTCGGCAAAAGGATTGGGCTCCTCAAAGTCGACGGTATCACCGTTCTTAAGGACTTGTTGAGAAAAGTTCTGATTAATATAGGTAGCTTCGATGGCAAGATTAGCAGGTACGTTGTTCTTGTTTTCTGCCTCATCATTCGGTGGTTCCTGCGCCGTCTCGTTCACAGTCAGGAAGTCGAATTGAGAGTTATCACGCTTGTCGAGGAACAGCTTATCTCCTACGCGCTGCACAACAATATCCCACGAGTATACGGAACGGGGGCATGCCATAAGGGTGGCAATAATAGCATCCGTGGCAAACACCTTGGCATTGGTGGACTGGGCCAAATCGCGGAAGATGGGGTCATCAGTGGTGGTGACATTGTGGAAGACCTTTTGAAATTGGTTGAGTGGCTTGGGGTTACGGGTTGTGACTCGATCGTACGACTTGTCGTATCGCTCAAGGGTACCGCAGGTCATACTACATTCACAATAGTGGAGAAAGTGTATCAAGGGGTTGGATGTTAGCAGCTTTGATCATTAAATTTTATATGTCGAGCACCAATCGGGTGCATGTAAACAGAATATGAATTAGATAGTGCGCATAGAAGATATATATATTCATGTGTGATAGCTACAACGAATTGATGTTGGATTCAATATACACGGTATGAGGTATAAGTCGTGCCACATCACGTCCGATTAGAATTTAGTTTCTCTACCTTCACTTGTAAATTAAACTGGCCTGCTGCGAGAGTTGGTGGCAGCAAACACAGTCCCTGAAAAGAATACTCTACAATACATAACAATCACAACACTAATATGTCACGTCTAAAAATATATACGTCAAAAACATATATACGTCAAATCGCCATATGCCGTTTAGGTGGCGAGCAAGTATATCATATATATACGGATATGACCGTTTGTTCAGCTCTTTCTTCTGGTGTTTTCTTAAGCACTGAAACGTCGTGAAATGTTGTGCATGCAAAATAGAACTGACTAAAATTCAAATGTACTTCTAAGTGAATGCCACCAGCAACAGATTATACTTCGTACACTGTCGCATGTATTCATATGCAGCATAATAGAATAAAATATCTACGAAGTATAATCGTAAGCAAATATTGCACATACAGATCCTCAGGTTCAGGTACGCTAAACGCCAACTTCGTAAGACGTGAAAACTCGATCTCATCTTGGACCTCCCAACCAGCTTGTACTGCAACAGAAGAATCGCGGGTACGTTGCTCCCTTCGATTACCCCAGCGCCCGAACCCACCACGGCCGCCTCGACCACCACGTGCGCCTCCACCACGCATTGATTTGTTTCCTAGACGCTGTAAACCACCAGCACCAGTGCGGTGAAGTGACTCGCGACGCCGTTGACGGAAACGACGACCAGTAAAGCGAGGCTTTTGAGCGGGATTTCGATCAACAAGTCTGAAAGAAGATTCGTCCACCTCATGTTGATAGCTGAATGCAGTACCTCCCGCGCCATACCGTTGCTGGTACTTCTCTCTGTACCGACGATCGTGGTATGCGTTGCCGGTCCAGTCGGCTACTTTTCCTAATGGATCACCTTTGCTATAGGGCTGAAAGGGGATACCGTGCATCTCTGGAAGGTCAACAGGACCCCAGGACTCCACATTGTCTTGGATTTTGGGGGCTCGAAACTGGATTTCACCGACCTTTGTCTCAGACAACTGCTGAGTCACGGTCTCGACACCTTCGTCTGTATTTTCTACAGGCATTTTGTGTGTTTGTGTGCGTGTGCGTATGTGTGTGTATGGCCTAACAAACTAGCTCGCCCAGTCCCTTCAAATTGAAGAAAATGGGGATGTATATGAGAGAGCTTTCTCCGTCGTTTTATTCGGTAGCTACAGTGTGTGTGTGTGTGCGTTGAACGCGTATTTGTATGTGTGTGTGGGTACGAGGATGTGTGTGTGTGTATGTATATGTGTATGTGTATGTGTATGTGTCTGTGAATGTGTGTGTGTGTGTGTGTGTGTGTGTGTGTGTGTGTTGTGCATTGCCTCGCCCCGTGCGGGCCCATGCGCCCGGCCCGTCTTTCGAATGTTTATTTTTTCTTCATTTTTTTTTTCTTCTCGTTTTTGTTTTTTTGTGTGTGTGTGTGTTGGTGTGCGCTCTATTTCTTAGGCCCTTTTAAGGCCCTTATTGAATCTGTTTTTCCCCTCTACACAATCTCATGTTTGATAAATGCCAAAAAACAGGACCAAATACGTACTCATGGTAAAACAGGACTACTGCAATTCGTATAGAAAGGTGGGATTACGGAAACGCTCTGGATACGTATTCATTTTTTTGTTACACGTGCGACGGAACATCACAATCAAATCGCAAAAACTTCGTTTCACACACATTCGGTAGTGAACAAAACGCTCTGACGGCCTTCCTGCCTGCCGACCTGTTTGAAACTGCTGTTACGGTTTGCTGTCTATGTTCGCATCGCACAAGTAGGTACATGCGGGTGGGAGGGAGAGAGGGGAAGTGTCAGAAAAAGAGGTGACACACAGATTGACTTGACATTTTGTTTTTTGTGTAACCTGTCAGAAAAAGTACGAACGAAGGAACAAACGAACGGACGAACAGACGAACCAACGACTGTTGTTGTTAGAGAGCGCACCACCATGTCGAACTCCGCACATTCGATCCCCACACTCTCTTACTCAGCACGCACACGCACTAGTTAGGATTTACCTATAGAAGCTTAGTTGTGGATATATTGCTTGTTAGTTGCAAAAGGAACAGTTCTTTCCCATTCAAAACGGTCTATGTTTGTCATTACCATACTGTTGGTATTTCTGGCTAATTAATGCTCCTGGGTGCGGTATATTTAATTGTGACATTTTTATAATATTGCATATATGCACGGTCACATGATTGTAGTTACAGGTTTAAGCATGCAGTGACATTTTCATACGATTACTTTACTTTGAAAGGATAGACGCGGTCAAATGATCGAGATAATTTATCCTCTTACCTGAAGTACAACATATATCCGTTCCAAGTTGTAGTTCGTAATTGGCAGGTTCATACATGCAATGTCATTTTTTTCTTTTCATACGATTGCTTTACTTGAATAAATAGACGCGGTCACATCCAGGACTACAACATATATCCGTTCCAAATTGCAGTTGGCAGATTCAAATTTCAAATGATTTCTTTACATGTGAGTTTCTTTTGCTTTATTGTAATGCATCGCAAAACTTCTTGTCTTATATAGTTTCAAAGACCTACTAAGGTTACTTTTATCCCACTGTAAAATGACTGCCTGGTTAAAGTTGTACTACGTATGCCGGGTATATTTTATCCCTTAACTATTCAGGCGAACACTCACACTGAGAACAAACTAGCTACAGGATTAGATACATATTGAATAGATTTTGATTCATCCTTACTACGGCGTACAGTGCTTATATATCGTTGTTCTACACTCTGTATGTATCGTAGCGTCTGCAACAACGGCGTTCATTCCCAAACTAACACATCAAGAACGAACTACCGCTGGCATTCCTAAACTAACACCTAAAGAAAGATTTACCACTTGACATTACGGATTTTCAACGTGCTAGTGTTTACGTCCGCTTCGTTGGAATATATAACGAGTTTGGCACTACCTGAACAACGGCGAAGATCACGAAAGTTGAATATGCGATTCCCTGTATTTTCGCGAAGACAAATGTATAGCAGTTACGTACACTATACTCGGAACAAACGTCTGTGTAAAAACAAAACTATATACGTATGTTGTAAACATGAATTCATGGATACAGTACGCACGCCATCTTACAAGCACGGCCGTATATAGAACTATTAACTGATTTATCTGTCACGAAAACTAACAAAGCAGCACATCATTGTGTCAAAATATATACCTCAAATTGCCACCTTTCGCAATGACGAATAACTCGGAATTGTCAGTAGTTAAAGTCCAAGACTCACACTCAAGCACGCATATTTACCAACACCCACCCACCCGCTGTACATGATAAAATGTGCAAACTTACAAATATAGCTCCCAAAGAGCATTGCTGTAAACTATGATAGCCATACACCCAAGTTGTAAACCCTGTCAAAAGCAGTGCAGCGGACGTATATATGGGTAACAACAGGTATACAAAGGCAAACGGTGAGGCCTTCTTCGCGTCCGTCGGTTCTGGTCCAAGAAGCAGCAGAGACGTATAGTGCACAGTCAAAAATTGATACATAATGTAATACCAATGCCCAGACCATCCATTGTAGTTGCCATTGTTTTCACCATCCGGCTGAATTACGTACATGAACACGATATATTTCACAGGTTTAGATTGATTTAGTCAGTAATTTTTGTATGTTTCTGAACGCTACTCTGCACAGCTCGTACGGCAACCATTACAATGTGTACGAAGGCATGTATAATGTAGTATACGTCAGGAAGCTCATAACGTATGTACATGGAAGAAAATATTCCCACGTGCGAGTGTCTTTTATCGGTAGAGTCTAGCGTTTCTGAGAACAACTATGTGATTTGACAACTTACCCGGCATTCTCGATCTCCGGAGCGATTCTTGAGGGTCTCCACCATAAACCAACCAGGAACATATAGGAATGCGTACATCAAAAACATTAGAACGACCAGCCCTCGGCGGTCTTTAAAACGGAACAGCATTATAACAAAGGTCACCAGTTGCACCATATATACTGAAGCGAAGAAAAAAAACTCTCGCACATTTCTATGGATGAGTGCCTAATGATGGTAACATGTTATTTGCGTGTGTATAATGTGAGTAGCTGCACGAAATACAAAATGTATATGACACACACTTGCCAAAAAGTCAGGTATTTGCACACACTGATCAAGCAAAGAGAACGTGTATACTTTCATTTTACCCGGGTAGCATGAGAGACGCATATGTAGACTCTAACAAGATCAGAGGTACTCTTCAAATGTGGGTGGAAACACAGTATGCAGTAAGACAGAGATTAATGGATAATCATATAACTTACAACTCCACTATAGTCTGGGTTCGTCATTCTTCTGTACGGGTTGTAATCGCACGTCGTGAATGTCTTTTCAGAAGTTGTATACAGGATGCCGCTAAGTGTCATTATGACCAACAGTATCTGACAGCATGAATGAATCATGTGATAAATAAATGCCTATAAGTTACGTATGCCTATAAAAGCGATACACAGGTACACATAATCCATTTCAATATACGAACTAGCGTACAGAGCAACATTTAGTGGTATGAACTATCAAGGTTTATAAATATACTCTTGTGGAACGTGTCACAAAGTTATTCAGTTGAAACGTGTCAACAAGAACAATCTTCATTTTCATTTTCCTAAAGCAGCTGTTTTCCCTTACATATGTCGAACACCACAATAAGCAAAAATCATGCGTGTAAAAACTTGACACACAATCGAACTCATCACGTCAGAATAATGTAAAGACATCACTTGAGCAATGATGTAGAACCGTTTACACTACCGCTCGTACCTATTTAACAGTGGATTGACTTCAACCAAAACTTACACTTAGATCACAGTATGCACAGTTAAAAATTTGACACCAAAGTCTCATTCCCGCTCAGCGCAAACGTATATACGCGTACATACCGATGCAGAGAACCTCACATGAGTTTTAAAGGCAGTGACGTACCGAGGCATACTTAAATGCTCTGAGCCAATCATTATAGAAGTGATTTTGAAGCTAATCAACTGTTATCACCTGAACATGTGTGTGTTCATGTATGTGACGTGAGTGAGAATGAGTGCGTATGTACGGGCGTGTATGTACCAGTAGAAGCTGATTCTAATGCTTAGCTTCAATTTTTGCATACATTACTGTTCAACTAACTCACTTGTGATGTTTATTTCAGATGGGGCGCGGATTCGCCGGCTCAACTGACTTGACGGGAGGGAGTCCTCTCGTAAAACGCTAATCGGCGCCAGGCTTACATTTACCCTCTTCATTGCGTTGCTCTCGTACGATTCCATATACATTTCGAATACGGATACACCGTTTAATTGTGGTTCGGTGAGTTGCACCGAGAGTCGTAAGCGGTTGAAGTAAGTAAATGTAAAGTACGTTAATTATCAAGGTTCGTCGTTATCGTGTAATTTGGTCCGAAAGCGTTATCTGTGGGCCAGTGGGCCAGAAGAAAAGGCCCTAAAACCGACCACTTTAATTAATAATTTCCCCCGTATCCTCCAGCATCAGCATGCTCCTTTTATCTGTTTTTTCTCAGCACAGAATTAAGTGTTTCGCAAGCATACCAATGTCACACAAACACACAAACACACTTCAAAACACACTTACGCACATACGCACACACACACACACACACACATACACACGTACACATACACATACACATACTCACTAGATTATCAAATTGTCATTATTCCGTTAAGAGGTGCTTTTGTCGTTCCATAATGGCTGAAGAGAACAATGATAACAGCTTGGTCAAGCTTTGTAGCTCTGACGACCGTGAGTTCGAAGTGACCAGCAAGGTCGCGAAGATGTCCGTGACTATTAAGAACATGCTTGAAGGTACTTGTCTAGAAAAAGCTAAACCCTAAACCCTAAACCCTAAACCCTAAGAGTACTAATTATGAAGCGTCTGTTTTTTGAATTTTGCAAGCCTCAATCTATTCTAACTAAGCTTTTACTTGCACACTCTACTATGTACGTGACAGATCTCGGTTTAGAGTCTGAAGACGTGCCGACTATTCCTCTACCCAACGTCAGCTCTGTGATCCTGGAGATGGTCATTAAGTACTGCACGCACCACCAAGATGATGTTGTGCCTACGCAAGAAGATGAGGCGACGCGCGAGCGTGCCCTAGAGGACATTGACCCTTGGGATCAGAAGTTTGTTGGAGGTGACCAGGTAAAGCAACATGAAAATTTATCGTCGCTATCGTTGTTATGATAGTACCCGTGGTGTATCTTACTACTGTGCTTCTGTGTTCCATTTACTAATCACCGAACTTCTGAATTGTTAGCATGACTTGTGAAAGAACTTTAAATTAGTTGTGAAGTTCTCTATTTTATTCTACCATCATCTGGTGTCTCAAAAACGTGAATATATTGTTATTGTTACAATGATGCAGTGTGAAGAAATGCAATCAGTGCTTATAATTTTTTCATTTTCTCGATCTATTTTACCTAGGGCACACTTTTCGAGCTAATTCTAGCCGCTAACTACCTAGACATCAAGTCCCTTCTTGATTTGACTTGCAAAACCGTCGCGAATATGATTAAAGGTATATCTTCTCCAAACATTTGTGCTTGGCGTAGGAATAAGATCAATTATATTTACGTTGAAGCTCTTTCGAACGTTTTGCATGTCATTTCATACTGGTACTGACTCCAATCAATTTGTTGTGCTTTGTGTTAAAGGTAAGGACGCTGAAGAGATTCGTAAAACTTTTAACATCAAGAACGATTTCACCAAGGAGGAAGAGGAGCAAGTACGGAAAGAAAACGAGTGGTGCGAGGAAAAATGAAATCCTCGAATCATATATACATATACAGTCAACACGAACAGGACGGGTACCATGTGTTTCGATGGCAATGATAAAAGAAATATGAGTTTAGAAACTACACTGAAGCAAGAATGATGTGTACTGCATTACACGAATACTAAACTTGGAGAAAACTGTTCTACGAAATTCTTGAGTTGGTTGCATCGACATGTAAAATTCTTGCACTTTGCATTGTATAGTCGCTTCTATTATGTGTTCTCATAGTATAACGATAGTTTGTATAACATAGGCATGAACGTATGCAGTAGGGTAGTATATATTTGCCATAGAAATGATAAATACATTGCTTGTTGAAAGTGATTCATAATTCAGTGGGATTTTGTCGCTACAATTGTGTTTTTGGTGACTTCTGGACTAATGAGAGACCTCATCCCACTAACGGCACTAAATTGGACATTCACACAATGTCATGTCTTCAAATGGTATTAGACTTGTAAGAATACACAACGAAATATCCACCTGTTTAATTGTCACTTCTAATCTTCACTTGTGCTTTTATTCAAGTTTAATGGTTTACATCATATTATTCGAACAACGATTGTCAACCAATACCAAGATTGACAATCAATTGCAAGGATGTATGTTTTATACTATCACAACCATTGTTTTGAACCAGCTAACAGTCCTTTTTGAGGGTTGCATTCTTTTCTAGTGGGTTACCATTGCTCAATAATGACAGGCTTCCGATGTGTAAATACTCGGATCCTACAGGTCTTCCAGTTTCACAGAGCATCAATAAACACGAAAGCGCAATAGTCGATTTTCGGCAAAATTCTACTTTGACATTAACAATATTTCAAGCTCAAGTTATCAACCAAGTTGTGGCGCCCGTCGCAAAGAAGAAATTAGACGGTTTGGTTTGTAGTACAACTTGGCGGCACAACTTGGCGGCACAACTTGGCGGTTATGCTTCTAAACGTTCCACAAGTTGAGACTGAATACATTGTGACTATAACTATTTATTTACATTCCACCAATTCGTAATACTCGGGGATCGGGTGTATTTTAGCGTTTCACTCCAACTTGAAAGGTTGATCACGTCTAATCGATGTAAACACGAGCGTTTACAATACAAGCAATGATGATAATTGCATAAATGCAAATAACAATCCGGGTGCATTGATGAGCAATCATCAACGAAGGTTGTTATCGCACGCATAGTATCGCCAAAGAACTAAGTTCTGTAAGAACAATACTACATCATATTTACCGTACATAAAAACTAAAGGAAGCACCGATCTTCACATGTGTACTTTTTAGAATCCGTCGTCCGAGTCGTGTTGCTTCACTGCCTTGGAAACGAAAGCGGAGGCGTAAGTTTTATCTTCTTTGCCCCCGAGCACTCCTGCAGAAATATAGGTAACAAAATGTGGTATGTACGTACACATTACATAGAACAAATAAGACTCGCGCAAATGATGACTGGCAATCTGTTCTGCAATTAAAACCACAACGAAAATGTGTGGTATAATTTGTACAATACTGAAAGTTGGATACACATATCATACAGATAGTACATTTTGAGGTAGTCTGCGTTGAAGTTGAAAGGTATACGTACAAACTAAATGTATAAACAGCGCACAACCCACACTACGGTCGCACAATTAGCAAGGATGCGGCTGTTTCTAAACATAAGGGGATAATAAGATCAATCTTGCCTTTGAAATTTATTATGCGATCCCTTACCTGACTCGAACAAGAGCATCTCTAATTCAATAGTTTTGAAATTGTCTTCTCCCTTCAAGCGGTCAAACCCGATTATTCTGGAAATGGATACCAAGTGAAATTGGGTCAGAACACGTAGATACATACGCGCATACACGCGAAGAGAGAAATCAATCCACAGGTCGTTTATTAGTGCCTCGAAAGTACAATGGAACTCACCTTTCCGTTACGTCCGCATCAACAAAACAAAATATTGCCGGAAGAACCTTCAGTTGAAGTTTAGTAACAAGAAACCCTGAGATATAGATACAAAAGATATCAGCCCCAAGTAGCGCTCGTCCATACAATTTAACTTTACAAAGAACCCATAAGACTGTTTAATATAAACTATATTTACAAGACATACCACATTCTGTTGCATTGAACTTGACAAATTTAGTTTTATAGTGCTTCTTAGAAAGCAGCTGAAGATGTTTATCTACGATCTTACACCGTTTCATATCTGGATGGTAGAAATGGCATACCACTCGGGAACCAGGTACGGTCGTCATCTTAAGAAACTCAGCCGTGCTCGTGCACTCCTTGTATGAACCGTGCTGCGTTGGAATACAAGTACAACTATGACTTCACCGCTACATTTTGAGGCAAAAGAACGCAGTCGAAGCATAATCAAGTACAAGCACAAACACGGGCATGCCCGAGCACAAACACAATATAGGTTCATACAGATTCGCATCATGCATCACGAGGGCAAGGCACGAGAAGCAGCTCTCACAAACACGCACGAACATAATGTATTGAAGCTACACGAATTTGAGCTGCTCAGATGCCCAAAGCAACCATTACAAACTTCACATAAACAAAGACACATGTCAATTAGCCAAGCAAACAACGTTGCCTTAGTAAATAGATGTATGAGAAACGGTATGATAGTACGAATTGTAAAACAAGGCAGCGCATACCTCGTTTCGCTGCATCATCTCAAGGTTCTCGCGACTAAGTTTCGCAGTGTTAGACAAAAGTCAATATGTAGGTTGATGTTTGAGTGACGAGAAAGAGAATATGTGGCAAGCATATATACATGGAAAGAAATAAACGCAGCACAGGCGCGTATGAGTGAGTGTTCGCTGAAATAATTACGAGCGTGATGAATAAGATGACCATACATTTTTGTTAGTTCATCCATTCTCGCTTGTCTAATGTGATCAGGAACTTCGAGTTCATCAAACTCGCACTCAAGATCATCTTCGTACTTGGACGGATCGGCAAGGAACTTGTCTGCAATTCTGATAGTTTTTTTATGTATTGCATGCTTAGATAGGTAACAATGTGAATGCTTGTCTGTTGTGCAGGTACGAAATATGAAATTCTATGTTTTGTTCGATATAATAATCATCCTATCATTATGGCAAATAACAATAAAGAGGTTTCAAATAACAACCAAGTGTGTGTAATATGCAAACTTTCACATGTCTATAACAAATGAAGTATAAATTGAATAAATAAAAAACTCCCAACTCTACATGTTGCTATAGATTTCAACTCACCTTGCGCTTAAAGCCATACTGGTAAATTTAGATGACCGTTCGAGAGAGTATATTTAAACACAGCTGTAGGGGTGTGTGAATGTCCGTGTATTTGTCTTGTCTATAAATGAATTGATGTATTTGTCTTGTCTATAAATGAAATGATGTATTTGTCCTGTCTATAAATGAAATGAGAATGATATGTCGTGTGTATAGATGAGTTGATGTGTCATGTGTGCTTGCATCAGATGCATGTGTTCGTATGCGTTGATGTGTGCTTATGTAAACGAGCGTGCATGTGGGTTTTTGATGTTCAAGAGAGAGAGAGAGAGAGAGAGAGAGAGAGTGTGTGTGTGTGTGTGTGTGTGTGTGTGTGTGTGTGTGTGTGTGTGTATGTGAGTGTGTGTGTGTGTATATGTGTGGCTGCGTGTGGGCCAAAATTCGAAAAGGGCGGGCTTTCGTCATGCCACAAACACACACACACATAAGACACACACACATACACACACACACATATAAACACACACACACACGCACACTGCACCCATACATGACATACAAACATTTCACGTTCCATAATCGTAAGGAATATATACACATATACTCAATCACGATAAAAATCTACTTCAGATGATGGTAGTTCCTCTTGAAAATAGTTCTGATCCTGTAGTCCTGGTAATCGACAATGTCAATAAGAGATATTCTTTGGATTTGATATCAAGTAAGGATTCCTTACATGTTTAATATCATGCGCCTATATGATTGTTCGTTGAAAACTATAAGTTTATATTCCATATTTGATTGCGTGTCAGTTCTGTTTGTATGTTTCCACTTTGGAGAGTACGAGAGTACACTGTATGAACGTAACCAATTGTTTTGTTGGTATAATTGGGTATAGCTTTTGCATCGCTGACATTAGGTTTATTTAGAAGAATGAAAGCAATCAACTACTTGCAGCAGTATTTCGTATACCGTTGAATGCATAGTAAAGTAAAGTATTTGCACGTCTCCATCGTCAGTCTTATTGGTCTCAGTATATAAACGCTGGTCACTTGTGACGACGAATAACTTTCGTGTCAATAAATACTGCAATAAAACAGAGATAACGCAACAGCCCACCACAACGGCTGCCCACAATGTGATCAAATGGCACATTGATAATAAATATTACGAAGAAGATGTGGAGTTTCGTGTGTGCTACAGTCCATCAGATATCTCCTCATCTGGTATGTCTACACATGTAGGGACATTATATTTGACAATGATTGTAACCTTCGATAAAATATTATTCCCCTCTACCTTCAAATGTACAAATCGATAACATACACACGTGCGTGCATCAGTGCTCGAAAGAGTAGAAGGTGTTCTTATATTCTATCACCCAGATTGCCCCACAACTGTGACCGAGTGCTGGAAAAATTGGGAGGAGACGCTGGGAAAAGTACTTCCAGAACTCTCTCTGTGTATAGGCACACATCGGAATGCCGCAACGGTGAGTCTCCAAAGTATTGCTTTATCGTGTACATTCATGGTCAATATTATCGAATGTACTCACACTGGTGCATAAATATCTACTGCGCATGCATAGGACGTGGTTTTGAGTGAGCGTGCGTACTCTGAAGATGTGAATGTCGTGAAATGGTGTGTAGAGAACGGATTTGAACATATCTTTGTTCAAGAGAGTGATGTTTTACGGTCAGACGCTGGCCAGGCTCACCTTACAACCGAAGATATGAGCGGGGTAGATAGAGTTGTGGAGGCTTTGCACTGTACAATGTGGAGTACCATGCATATGAAGTATGACACAACTAGAGATACGGTGTACAACGAACTATCCGCGCATATCGATTCTACTGTGGCGGACACTGCAGATGATATAACGGCTTGTTTACGGGGTATGTATGTAATCATCTAATAAGGGACAATTATGTGTGTACTTGTGTAAGTCTTGGTAACGAAATGTCGCGCAAAATGTCAAGTTAACAAAACATACGCGAGAGTGGAAGCGATGATAACATCCATAATTAGTGTTGAGTTGGCTTGGTATAGTAGTAGGAGTAGAGCTGTGGGTTGAAAAGTTCTCACTACATTACACAGGCACTGTCGCACTTCATGTGGGATGATGTGTTGCTTCACACGAACGCAAATATGGAGCGTGGTTTAGTGTATTTGAATAGTAGATGAATATATACAGAATACAATGAGCTAATAGCGGCCAAACTGATTCTCTGTTTCTTCTTGACCAAGCAGACCTCGAGATTGATGATTCTGCGGACTTCGAGGACTTTCCCCAGACATCCGAGAACGATGTGGACTTGGGTGAGTATTATGAAATCCGTGGAATGATCTTAAAACACCTGACTTTTCCTATCTGGCCTGCACTATTAAGGCGACATACAGTCTATTGTGTCGTGCATTACGTCGTGCGTCAAATACACGCTTAGATTCCGGGAAACACTACACAGTTGCATGTTCAATTTCAATTTCGATGTGCCCCGTCTGAGCTCACTACTATTCTCACTGTCGTACATGCAATAGACTAATATCAGTTTGTGTATCTGTATCTCTATTGTTGTTGTATTGATGCAATGAGGTAATGGTAAAAGAGTTAGTTCTTGAACAGTCCCATATTCTTGCATTGCCCTAAAAGATGTTTGCCTTTAATACACTTTCACTATGGTAGCTGCGTTTTTAACACCGGACGAAATGAAATTTATGGAGGGCGGATTCTTTGGTGAACCAAGCGAAGAGTCAGCAGATGATCTAGAAAAGTCATTCTTGCTCATGAACTCGTTGAAAGGTAGCTAGTTCTTATGTATAATCATACACATTGGCGATTATTTGTACGAAACATGTACAATAATCTTTGTTCTTTGTGGTTTCGTCTGTATATAGATGTAACGTTCAATTTGTTTTCTATAATACATATTTTTGTTGATTCTTTAATACGACATTGAATGTGTGCATATGACTTCATTGAATTCGAAAGTCCGCATCCACGACTCGTTGCATTCGACCAAAACTACGTTACTATCAATAGGATCACATTTTATACCTCCTTTGAATGCAAATCACTCTAATATGAACAGAAAAGATGAACGACCTTCCAATGGAGCAGAAACATGAAGTGGCCGAAAAAGTTGCTATGGCATTCTACAGAGCGATGGGTGGCAATGATTCGGAAAGTGAAGAGTTAGAGTTAGATGATTAAATTATATCTGTATATTGGATAGTTTATAGTTGGAGTAGGCATTGGTTCGTTTAACACATATGTAACGTATGATTCTGCGATGGATTGGAACCTTGTGGGACAATTTATATATCGTCAAGAATTGTTTATCTTGCGGTCAATGTTGACTATAACCCCTAAAAGCGAAGTGGTAGGGGCAAGAAATTTATTTTTGCTGCTTACTTGGCACATCATGTGGAAGAAATTTAGTTGACAACAGCGCACAAGACGTTATCAGTCTAGAGAAGTCTAGCGATAGACGGATTGATTTAAAGATGCATTGAAGCACAGAAGAATGCGATGCCAGTGATCAGATTATGACGTACGACATATGTGCCTGTGCTACACGATGTACTGAGGTACAATTGCCAGTGTGGGTGGAAAGCACTCAAGGATAAACTTCACATCGTAGGCTGGGTTGGGCGCAACTAACAAGACTTGCTGCCATAAGATGAATTGCTGAAGCGTTACACCCATATGGAAACAGGGATGATGCCTGTATTGGATGCAAAATATGATTGATTGACATCACTGATAAAACTCCAACACTATGTGCGTATTACAGAAATTTCTCAAGTACGGTTACGGGATGTACGTACGCTTTTGCATTGGACTGTCATGCAATTAATTTTATATGTAGGTTGTATGTCATTACGTATCAAGATCTATTTATGGGAGTATGCATTTGTCATGGGAACTCTATATGCAAAAGTACAGTAAAAACTAGTATCAGTGAAGCATGTTGTCGATGACAAACACTAGATATTGATATGGTAGTTTTATACAACCTACAAATATATTTTATTACTTCGAAGGTTCAATACAAAACCGTACATACATTCCCCACCCGTACTTGAGAAATTTCTGTAGTAGTTGTACGATACAAAGCAATTCTTTTCATTACTTGGGAAGTCAATTGAGAATACACAAGTACTACTGATGGTATTCCGTTTTCACAAAATTGTGATCTGTTGATCGGTATTCCGTATAAAATTCAGAGATTGAAATCTCAGAATCTAATTTATAGACTTTTGATTGCTAGTTTGACAACTAAATACTAAGCAAGACGAAAGATATGCTATGTCTAAACACGTCCAAATAGTATAAATATTACGAACATAAAGGTATTCTGTAGTAATAACTTGAAACTACAAAATGAAAACTGGCTCTTTTTCCTCGGTATTCTTCCTTGTCATACTGGCCTTGACTGTCGTGACTGCCATGTCGCAAACAGATCCTTCTCTGTGTTGTGAGTATGAATGTAACGATGCTGATGATTGCAATGGAATCGATGAGCCCTATATTACCAAAGACAATACGTGCTGCTGTTGCGGACTCTACGACCCGCCACTGTTTAAAGCACATATTGCATAACTATTTGCACATATGAATACGGTCATTATTGTACTAATGCGGGCCTCATGAATAATGCAAAGTACTTTGCATATACTACATTCAATGAAACGTTGAAAATTGCATGAAAAGGAGCTATACCTGTTCCTGTGAATTAAGTATACTCTACATCTATGACCATGTCCATAGCATTCGAATGATCCTAACGTTACTCAACAACTGATAGTTCTTCTGCGGCGTACATAAAATGTGAACTGTGGGACAGCATACACTCGCCACGAGTAGTTGTTAGAAATCAGGTCTTATATGCGGCACAAAGAAATAAATAAAAGGGAAGTTCTTCTTCGTTTTTCACTCCTTCATCAACTTCAACGTAAGAGCAAGATCATCCTTAATCTGAAATGAAATAACATCATAGTGTACGTCTCTCTCTTCAGTCCAACTTCCTTCAGTTTCCTTCGTCAATGCCAGCACATAACTTAGTTGTCAAGCAATCAAAAGTCATAAAATTGATTCTGAGAGTTCAATTTATACGGAACGAATACCGATCAACAGATCACAAGCAATAAAATATATTTGTAGGTTGTATGTCATTACGTATGAAGATTCAGTGAAGCATATTGTCTAATGACAAATACTAGATATTGATATTGTAGTTTTATACAACCTACAAATATATTTTATTGCTTCGAAGGTTCAATACAAAACCGTACATACATTCCCCAGCCGTTCTAGAGAAATTTCTGTAATAATTGTACGAAAGCAATTCTTTTCATTACTTGGGAAGTCAATTGAGAATACACAAGTACTACTGATGGTATTCCGTTTTCACAAAATTGTGATCTGTTGATCGGAATTCCGTATAAAATTCAGAGATTGAAATCTCAGAATCTAATTTATAGACTTTTGATTGCTAGTTTGACAACTAAATACTAGGCAAGACGAAAGATATGCTATGTCTAAACACGTCCAAATAGTATAAATATTACGAACATAAAGGTATTCCGTAGTAATAACTTGAAACTACAAAATGAAAACTTGCTCTTTTTCCTCGGTATTCTTCCTTGTCATACTGGCCTTGACTGTCGTGACTGCCATGTCGCAAACAGATCCTTCTCTGTGTTGTGAGTATGAATGTAACGATGCTGATGATTGCAATGGAATCGATGAGCCCTATATTACCAAAGACAATACGTGCTGCTGTTGCGGACTCTACGACCCGCCACTGTTTAAAGCACATATTGCATAACTATTTGCACATATGAATACGGTCATTATTGTACTAATGCGGGCCTCATGAATAATGCAAAGTACTTTGCATATACTACATTCAATGAAACGTTGAAAATTGCATGAAAAGGAGCTATACCTGTTCCTGTGAATTAAGTATACTCTACATCTATGACCATGTCCATAGCATTCGAATGATCCTAACGTTACTCAACAACTGATAGTTCTTCTGCGGCGTACATAAAATGTGAACTGTGGGACAGCATACACTCGCCACGAGTAGTTGTTAGAAATCAGGTCTTATATGCGGCACAAAGAAATAAATAAAAGGGAAGTTCTTCTTCGTTTTTCACTCCTTCATCAACTTCAACGTAAGAGCAAGATCATCCTTAATCTGAAATGAAATAACATCATAGTGTACGTCTCTCTCTTCAGTCCAACTTCCTGCAGTTTCCTTCGTCAATGTCAGCACATAACTTGGTTGTCGAAGTAGCAATCAAAAGTCATAAAATTGATTCTGAGAATTCAATCTCTGCATTTTATACGGAACGAATACCGATCAACAGGTCACAAGCAATAAAATATATTTGTAGATTGTATGTCATTTGAAGATCTATTTATGGGAGTATATATTTGTCATTGGTACTCTATATGCAAACAGTGAATAGTAGTATCAGTGAAGCATATTGTCGAATGACAAGTACTAGATATTGATATGGTAGTTTTATACAACCTACAAATTATTTTATTGCTTCGAAGGTTCAATACAAAACCGTACATACATTCTTATATGCGGCACAAAGAAATTCTTTATGCGTAAACATTCGCAGTAAATAAATATAAGTATTCTGAATAGGGTTATTTCGAGCGTTGTTCGGATTATTCATGTTATCAAATATCCAACAATGGGAAGTTCTTCCTCGTTTTTCATCTCCTTCCATCAACTTCAACGTAAGAGCAAGATCATCCTTAATCTGAAATGAAATAACATCGTAGTGTACGTGGTACTCTCTCTTCAGTCCAACTTCCTGCAGTTTCCTTCGTCAATGTCAGCACATAACTTAGTTGTCAAACTAGCAATCAAAAGTCTATAAATTAGATTCTGAGAATTCAATCTCTGCATTTTATACGGAACGAATACCGATCAGAAAAAAATTGACTGAACGCTCCGATTCCACTGAACTATTAGAACAATGTTTAGAACATATTTGATTTGGTTCCTAATATTTGATTTAGTTGATAACGTTTGATTTGATTGAAAACTATATTGCGCAATTCTCCAGAAATCCACTCTGCCGTTTTACAGCAGATTGTCACTATTGGATGATTCCGTTTGGGGAGGCATTGTAACACAGCCACTTTGTGCTTTTGTTGAACATATCTCGCTTAAGTACCAATACAAACGATCTATTCAGTGTATCAAGTACAGATTCCCATCAATCGATGTACAACTACTTTATTGTTCATTATATATGTACAATTGAGAACAACAATTCGGTTGGAGACGTCGGCAAACGCAACATAGCCCACTTAATCAACACTTTTCTTCAATTTCTTTCTCTTGTGAAGTTCTTCATGAAAGTGCTTCATGTGTTGGTGGTGCACACCAGTGAACTCTCCCTGGTAACCAATCAGATTGCCTTGGTTCAGCGCTCCTTCTAACATGAGATCGAATGCGTCGTTCAGAGTGTCAAGCACCGTCTGTTGATGACACATGTCGAGCAAGTAGCAAATACAGGTATAGTAAGCAACTGTTCGACGAGGACAAGAGCGTGCACGAGTGACACTGTTCGTATCAGTGAAATACTAAAACTCTCGAGTAAAAGTGTCTGAATCTGCAAATGCTCCTGTGAATGACACAATCATTCCAAGATTCCAACATTTCCCGAAGTCGCAAGATTGATAGCAATCATATAGTATTAACCTTTGAGGAATTATCGAAGTAGATGAACTTGAAACTATGGAAATACCTTGGGCTCATGCAATTCAGTAAGGGCAGCTAGAATTGCCTCGAGTGTGGCACATCCACCCTCACGTGACTCTCTTCGTACACTTCTCTTCTCATTGATTGAATCTGCGGCAAGTACTACACGTGGTACCTCTTTTGGAATAAAGCGTTGCATCGGTTTGACCTAAAATAGGAACAAGTGCAAGTATAATGCAAGCTGTATGTGTCAAGTAGTCTATACGTACTTCGATTCTATGACATTGTCAGTAGCCTTCACTCCCGACTCTGTACTTAATGCGTTTGGCTACAAGAACAGTACACTCATGTCGACACAGAGCAACCCAGTACACATACACATGGGAACAATCCTATTTCAATTAATTTGTTCCGTCTCTCAGAGTCTAACGGGATACTTCAATCCATTTTAATTTTCCGACGGACTCTCTTGGTATTTTGAACTCTTTTCACATCAACACCGCACACAATACACTATATATTATCAAAAAACGTTTTCTCAGCAGTAATACATAACCTTATTACAGTTGCATAAACAAACGTATTTGCCACGTTTCACATATATCTATAAGCATACCTTGCTCCATGTTCCCTCCAGCACTATCAAAGTGACCTTAGGGCGTTTCGCTTGTATGTCTGTACTGCTTGTGTGTGTTTCTGTGTTGTTGATCTTCTGCTGTGTAGCAATGTATTCTGCGACAGGAAGAGCATTCTCACTAGGGTAGAGAACGACAGGGTTCTCAGCTGTTTTAATGTGATCCAATATTGCTTTCTCGTGTTCCTATATATGTACAAACGCAAGTATAAAGGCATTATTTATCGTCATGCATTACGTCAGTTCATACACGTCCGAAGACAAACTCGTATATTAAAATGTCCCCAAACGTTGCGTGCAAGATATTGTTTGTGTTTGTAAACAGAATGAATCTCAGTATTTAACTAGTCACACATATGCATCAATGAGCTCCTCCATTCATCAATTAGCTCACAAGTGTGGCAAAGAAATATTTCAGTCAAACTGAAGCAAAGTAAACGGTAGGGACCCAATATATATACGAATGAACAAAGTGTCCATGGACATAATCTGCACCAAGGCGTATTCAAAACGAACAGTAGAACGATCTCGTCTACAAATACAAGTAAAACAACGCTAACAAATATATACCTACCACTAGATATTTTTATTCGGTATCGCCACATGGTATATACGCAACACACCGTGGTACTTATGTGTGTATACAGAGACGAAGAACGAGTCGTATAGTTGCATTAATCAGAAAACCAAATGTCAAACATAGTTACATTCAACGCAGATGCTAACAAGGATACACTACCTTAATACCAAATATGTATAGCTTAGCATTGTTCGGCAGGACCATGGGAGCGAGACGACCAGTATTACTCGTACTCCCAAACTCATCCACTCGCATGAGAATCCATAGCTCTGTGTTCATTTCTGATGTGTCCACATTCTTGGCAAGTTTGTTGAGTTCTTTACAAATGCACAACTTTCTTCGGAATAAGCATTCTAAAGGACATTATTGCAAGTCAGAATGTAGGAGAGGGAGGCTGAATATAAACGTGTACATATTCATTGGCATTGCTCGGTATGCGAGGTTGTGTACATGCCAACGTGGATGTTCTTGGGCATGCTCGTCAGGAGACGACGGCCCTGCTCTGACAATCTCAATCAAACGCGCGGGCTAGACATTCTGATTTCACAAACAAACATCGCATTCAAAACAATTCTCCATGTGCATGAATGTCCATGTGGATACACGTATTATATAAATACTTTGCATGCATATCTCCGATACCTGATGCTTACGAAAATCGCAAAATGAGCACGACAAGGGAAAACCTCATACATTCGAACGTAGAATAATTAATGATCATAACGCGTTTGAACTACGGCTATGCGTAGTGATATTTAAATTCTTAATATCGGATGAATCCGTACGTCTACATACCAGTACAACGGCGTTTCTGTACCATAGCGTCACGATTGAAACTCATAGCTCGCTTAGTGAACAGATCACTCAGCTCGTCGTTATTGGCTGCCTTAGCTCTACAGATAAAAGTTATCAAACGAACGTGATATGTCAGAGTATAGAATGTCTATGAACATACAAGTACTTTTGCATGTGAGAGTATGCTTGTGCTCCTCAGTTGAATTTTAGTCTGTGTTGTACGAGTTTGTACTACAGGAAGTTCAGTGTGTGTGTCTGTGTGTCTGTGTGTGTTGGCACGAAGATTGCAAATTTTATGTTTTACGGCGCGAGTGGATAAACGATGGACCCTAAACACTGACAATTACCTCTACCACAGTTATAGTACACATAATCGTATTTTGGTATGCACTACGTTGCATGAATGAGTGTGAGGGTGTGGACGTTGAAATACTTTGCTTTGAGCAATACACTCAATGTAGGTAGACTCACTCAAGAGAAGGTCTTTCATCTTGTAACTGAAATTCTGTAAGAAAATTTATCCTATTCTACAAACGTAATAATCATGTATGGTGTGCGTCTTGTACCTGCATTGAAATCCATACTACACATTGTATTTATATTGGCAAAACAAATTATTAGGTTTACGCGGGAGTGCACGCTCGCAAACACATATATCAAACATTTTTACCGTTAATTCTCACTTTATGCACTTCGTTGTGTCAACATTACAGAATCACACTTATGTATTATGTAAAATTCTACAAAAGTAAAAATACCTCAGGTCCGGCACCTTCATGTTAATTAATTCATCGGCCTCAGTCTTGTCTTTTAACACACTGGGAACTTTACCATCTGGCCATATAGCAGGGTTTACCCATGTAAACGCATCTGAATCTCCATTCTCGACATTTGTTGGCACTGTGATGGTCTTGTTGGATTCAACCACGCTCACGTCATCTGTCGGTCGTACGGACGCTGTGTCGGCAGCGACGATGTCACCGTCTGCTTTGGGTGTATGCATGGATACTGTAGAGGTCATGTCAGCTATTATCTCGATGCAGATTTTTGTTTTATCTATCGTTATGCTCCTATACGTACTTTGTGAGTACACTTTCACGGGTGTATTTAAAATCTGAACGCGTTTGATGTATATATACCGTTTAACTACAACTGGATACCGTTTGACTGGGGTGGGGTTGGTACAGGGTTGGTACAAGTGTGACAATGTCTAGTAGGAGTGCATGGGTGGATGTGTAGCATGTATGAGTATGAGAAAGCACGAGTAAGTAAGTTGAGTGAGTGATTGTATGAGTGTGTGGGTATGTGTGTGTGCGTGGGTATGTGTGTATGTGTTTGTGTGTTATGTGTGTGTCTGTGGGTATGTGTGGGTGTGTGTGTATGTGTGTTTCATATTTTGATGATATAGAGTCTACACCAATCATATGGCTACAACACCACGTGCGTCTCTTTCCCCTCATGTGTACTATACACACACATCGGCACATACACATACACACACACACTCGCACATAGACACACTCACTCACTCACACACTAGCACATTCACTCACTCACACACTAGCACATTCACTCACTCACTCACACACTCACTCACTCACTCACAAACACACAATATCACACACACATATATATATACATACATACAATAATGTTGAAGAAGGTCCGTGGGTCCAAGGACCATGGGTCTAAAACTTCACCAGAATGTGCAGAGGTAAAACGGTTGGAAGTGGAGTTTTATGAGGGGCCCGAGAACGCTAATAACATCGTAGATTTGATGATATATACATCTAATGACGACGCCTCTGTATGTATGGGAGCGTTCGAGAGCCTTCATCGCATATTTCTCCACCTCATGAGCGAAGGGCTACTTACGAAGGTTGGCGCGAAGAAGGTAGGTTTGAGTGTTTTTCTTTCCACTTTCGTTTGGTATGCTTGTATACCGATCCCTTCATGTTTGCATTAGTCATGCATCGAATGTGGCCGAATACCTTTTACTGTAGAGAGCCTTTCTACCTTCGCGATGAAGCTGTAAATTGAATGTTTCTGATACGATAAAGCTAGATAGTATAGTTGGCTAGTATACAAATCATGCACTAGTAGGAAGAACCTTCACGTTGATGAAGCGAGTGAAGCGCACACCATACATATGGACATACACACCTATCCATGCAATATGGACATACACACCTATCCATGCACACAAGTATGTACGCTTGCTCCGGTAAACTAACGATTGGTTTATACGTACTATGTAGGCCAAGAGTATCAACGGTGACGTGAAGAAGTCTTCAAGGGATGTGTACGAGGAATGGCTGCAGGATCAACGAAAGACATACATTCGTGCACTGTTGGCCTTGGTGTGTCATGAAACTACGTCGAAGCAGGTATGGACGCGTTGAGCAGTATTTGTTCTGGAACAGCGATCTATATTATGTCTAGTTATGCTGAGTTTCGTATATGTATATTTGTTTGGACTGCAATTAGGAAAATCAATTCACTTTTTTCAGAGAATGCATGAAAAACGTTGCATAACAACATAATTAGGTTCGTGAACACTCACATATACGAGTGCACCGCACACTACTGACCGTTGAAAGCATTGCATATATTGCTCATACTGACCGTATTTGTTTCATCCTTATGCTCGGCATATTAAATTCGACTATACGAGCACAGAACATCACTCATACATTTTTGTGTACAAACGTATAGAAGACCATTATATATAAGACCAGATACATAACAAACGCTCTTATATCATGGCTGTCGCACAGGTTGCTGGATTACAGATGTGTATGCAATTGGTGGAGCTAGAGGCTCAGAAACTCACCCAGACCAAGAACCACGTGTTCCCGAACGCCTTTTTTTTGCGTGTATTGGATGCAATGGTGTGTAGCGACAATTGCAGCGATGCTCTTGTCAAAGCGTTTACTAAAGGTAGGTGCATTTGTTACTGCTTACATAGGGTGTAGATGTTTACGTAGCGCTATGAATTGTCCTTCCGTTTTTGAACTTCTGTTCTGCGGAATGGCAAAACTTTGTGCTTGCCCTATCGATATGTTCCACCATATCCATTTTAAATCAGTGATATATTTAGTTACTATGTTGCTTGTCTAACAATGTTGGCCCGGTCCACAACCCTCAAAATTACATCTTGGCATGTATTACATTCAGTTGCCTACAAACACTGCACAAACGCATAAGCAGACTACTATCGAACACACACTCACAGAGATATATTTGTATTCGTACAATCACCATTCTTATTTACAGGATTCCTACTTAAATATGATGATGTACGTTATTACACACTTAAGAATCTGACCGCGATTATGAAGAAGCTAGAAGATGCAGGTGAGCCAGAGTCAGTTGCCATGGTAACGAGTCGCCGGATTTTCTCAATTATTGCGCCCATTCTGTTTCCTACCGTAGTCGAAGAGTTGGACTGTTTCTTATCTCCACTCGCGGGGCAAGCGCCCAAATCTGACAATGAAGCAATAAGCGAGAGTAAAAATACGAAAAGAAAAGCAACTTCAAACGACGAAGAAGGAGGGGACGAGAAATCATTAAATTTGACAGAGCTCGGCCCACACAAGAAAGTGTTTACCAACTGCTGGAGGGCGCTTCTCCGTCGTGCTCTACCTCTGGACGTATACAAACGCATACTCATGCGTTTACACACAGACATCATGCCTCATCTAACTAACCCGCGACTTCTTATCGATTTTCTGACGAATGCATACGATCAAGGAGGTGTTGTGAGCGTGCTTGCCCTGGACGGTTTGTTCGTGTTAATGACTCAACACAATTTAGACTACCCAGACTTCTTTGTGAAGTTATGGCAGATGTTTGATCATGAGATTTTCCTCGTTAAGCACAGAGACCGCTTTCTCACTCTGGCGGACACTTGTCTAGGATCGCCTTTGCTACCCTCGTATCTTGTTGGAGCTTTCCTAAAGCGTTTGGCGCGTTTGGCGCTGCGTGCACCTCCGTCTGGATGTGCATACGTGATGCCGTTGATGTATAATCTTCTGCTTAGACACCCCCAATGTATGGCCATGATACACAGAGAGAGAAGCGATGGTGTGGATGTGTATGTGGAGGACGCTAAGGACCCCAAGGACTGTAATGCAATAGAGAGTTCGTTGTGGGAGCTTGATGCACTCATGATGCATCAGGTTCCATCCGTGGCTAAGTTTGCGGAGGTGTTTGAGTCCGTGTTTACTAAGAGTAACTTCAAGGTCACAGATTTCTTGGATAGTGACAGCGCGGTATGTTTATTTATTGGATTCGTTCCATGCTTCGCTCAGATACGTCCCAGACATCCAGTATAGTTGATATTACAGATGAATTGTTCCTTTGCCCCTGATGTTTATTTCGAACAGGTGTATTACGCACCGCTTGGTCTGGATCACTGCCCCTTGGTGGATTCAAGCTCTATCTGAGCACCAAACGGTGTTATTGATATTACAGCACATAAGTATGAACTACTCTTGGTGATATTTACCTATTTTTTACTGAAATAAACTACACAGATGATCAAGGACGAGCTAAAGATCCGTGTCAAGACAGATGTACCGCTGCAGTACCAACACCCCACTGGGTTGATTGGCGAAGGCGAGAATAACTCTGTGCTAGCCAAAGGCTGGGTATTATAGTCAAGTTAGATTGACATCTTCCGCACAATCCAAACCACAAGCATGGCTTATGTAAACCCTGCTTGTTGTATATAAGGCGATCTGAGCTCATTTCAATCGCACCACACGTGTTATTTAAAAGTAAAAACAAAAGGTTAAAATCAATGCAAGCATCCATATCGATGTACGGGAGAGGTACATGAACGGTGTAAATGGCACACAGAAGCACGATGTAGTATTTTCATTGGTACACAAAGCGTACTGAAAAATATTATTATCACACCATGTTCATTGTACATAAGACAGAAACAGCCCCAATTTGTATATTCTGTTCAATAAGTACGAATATTCAAGTGAGAGCAAGCTACACAACCTTACATCGTCTTTATAACACCCTTTTCTGGCAATAAATTGTTTTCAACTATGTGATGTTATCGATGAGTGTCCGTTATAAGTCATTTCGAAAGAAGAACAGTCCTTGACTTGCAGGTACGATCAGGTACACTATAGGGACTCATACGAGACACACCTACAAGCACAAACAATGCACCCGGAACAATACAATACACTGGCCTACTCAATGAATCTATCTACTCATAAGCTCACTAGGCACTGCACAGGCATAAGCAATACATCTACACTGCACAACGGCGCACATATATACACACACACACAGCGGCTTTAGTATATGTGTTATGTGTGTGTGTGTGTAGTACCACAACTGAATCTCATTAACTGATCGTATTTCATCACGTGTGGAAATAGTCTCTTATCCCGTAGTCCATACAACGACAAGATGAGGAAATAAGCGAAACGTGGATAACGTTATGTTAATACTAACGTTCAGAACCGCTTCATATCTACACACATACACACACACGTACATGTGCACACAGTACACGTGCACTATACCCCTTTTCGGTACACTTATGAGTGTGGATATGTAATCTCGCGAGCAAGAAGGCTCATTTCAACTCGAATTTCATTTCATTGTCCCATACGTATCGATCATATTTTCGTTGTAGAGTAGGTAAAACCACCTACACTACGCCAAGATGGTTCTAAAGATCGTAGGCGAGGGACTAGTGGCGACAGCTTTGAATAGGGTGTGTGTGCGTGTGTATCTGTGCATGAGTCGTACAAGTACTGACAGTGGTATTGTTCAGTACGTGGATGAATACTGCAACCTAAGTTAAAATATTGTACAACTACAGTACGTTTGCGTTTTTGTCGATCTATCCTTCCCACTTACGCAACGACAGTTTATATCCAGAAAGTGACAAACATACATGCGTATATATTTGCAAGATCGATTCTATAGTTGCACATTGCACCACACAATATCGTACACCATAAGGATATCGGCAACAAGAATTCAACTAGGTGTGCTTCATGTTGTTTCGTTGAGTGAGAAATCATTTGATAGGAATATATCCATCTTCCAATACACGAATCAATGATATTCTTGCCGCGGCAGATGTGCACAACCAGATTTTACTAGTCAATATAGTGACTCTTGCGGTGCTCGCAAGAACATAATTACAACCACCACCAATGCATAGCCTCAACTATAAAGGATTGCATTGTTCTTGAATAATTATGTCACTCCTCTGCGTCGGATCTAAAATCTCGGGAAACTTCCGTGTACATCCGCCTGTCCACCATAAAATTATCGTGTATCATCTATACGATTGTATACTGATTCTCATTTTCTTGTGTACCATTATGGCAAGTGCACGATTATCAAAATTTCACATCACACATAAACTCTCACGAGCAGTTCCATTAAATTGTTCTACTTTTCTGTTCGCGCCTAAGGGTCTGACTGGGAACTTGGGCGAAGATGCGATATACATCCACCCGTCTACAATGGAATCAACGCACACTTGCCTGGGTGATTGCGTGCTTATAGTTCTCGACGATGGAAGACAGATAACAGTATGTACATTTCATATTAAGCATCCATGAATTAGTTTGTGCCTTCATGATATTGTGCTTCTTTACGGTTTAGAGTATATGTATTTGAAGTATACGTTCTTGTATAGTTGTACTCGCGAGTTTGTTCGCTCGCTATTTTAGCGTACAAGCACTTTCTTCTCAACATCTTCTAACCTCTCCGTCAAACTGTTACACACAAACACTCACTCAATCTCATCGCTGATTCACATCCCCCCATGAACCGAATGCACAAGTATCGATTGTACCACGCACACAACAGCACATAGCTCTATTCTTCTTGTTTTTATACGTTTCCCTACACTTTTCAGGTTCGAGGTATTGGTACGGCGTGGCCATCCTCGCGAATTAAAAGAACAGGTATGTGCGTGTTAATAAGTGAAATGATATTGAAAAATTTTACTGATTAGTTCGTTTACGAAACATATTCGTAACAAACAATAGGGCAACGTATTCAAACTCACTACGAACATCGTTATTTGCCAGAATGCAATATCCTGTATAACAGGCTGTTACCTGTTCTAAACCAACCAACGTTTTTATGCGTGCATACAAATCAATTTTGTCATGTTCATTGTACTGAATATTTACTCCTGTATATAATGCAAATTAATGCAAATAATCTATACTATGCCTTACTAAGAAATTTCCACTGTATCTGGTCATTCCCATGCATGGACTCCCTAGTTTTTGTATAGTAGATTTATGTCCATTCCATACAAACCAATTTGCAAAAGTTCTTCAAGGTGAGTGAAATTATCTCATTGTTGAGAGAAATATATACATTGTTTACATGTGACCAAGTCCTCTGTTGCATCTTGATCGACACAGATACACTCAAAGTAATGTGTGTACAAGTTAAATTAAATACAATATGCGCCACTTTATGCACCACACACTCGACTTTCGTGACCTTTCTCGTTTACCGCGGCACAGAATGCTCGTTTTCCGAATCCATTCTTGGTCGTGCTGGTATTGCGATTGGAATGTCGGTCTGTCTTGTACGTCTGACGACGGCGCTATCATCAGTCATCTCGGTAAGATTGTGCGCAGTGTAAATTGTGCACCCCATTCATACGAACTGTGTATCTACCACCAGTTTACGTTGCTTATAATTAGCATGGCAAGTTAATTTTAACCTCTCGACTGTGACGCCTCTCTCAATGATACGTATACTGGAGCGTCGCAAAATTATCCGTGCGCTTCTTACGTTCAAACAGGTGCACCGCGAAATATTAATGCTTGAGTGTTCACTTACACTTACGCATATATATGCAGGTATTGATCAATGCTCATATTTATACTGGTAAGAAGACATCATCACAGTAGTTCAGCAAACATTTGTTAATGACAAAATAATATAGAGCGAGCTGCTATTATCTCATCCAATGCGAAGAGAGAGCACGCGATCCATCAGATACCAATGCTATGATATAAATATGTATATCTCGCTTACTACTTACAAAGACATTGCGCTTGGAATATATAAAAATACAACTATATGCAGGTTCATGTACGACCAACTGCCATGATATCTGACTTCAATGAAAAACATGCTATCCCCCTTATCGAGCAAGCGATGGGTATGTAGTGCAATGTAAACAACTCTTCAAGTACCAACCAGGCCACGGCCACTAAAACGAATATGCTAGGTCACACACACACACGCACAAACTTGAACATTCGCACGGTATACGAAATTGATATACTTCACATGATATTGACGTGTATACAGAAAATAAAGCTGTATGTGCAGGATGGAGGATATGCTTTCCTTACAACGGCAGTATTCGTCAGGTGGAGGTCGATAGAGTACTGTTGAATGATTTACCGATTGCAAATGAAAACATGGATGTTATAAGCTCCAGGTGAGTTGCACCTATATCTTTAAACATTAGAATTCGACAATTCAGCCGGGAAAGTGTAAAATTTATTTTCGTACGCATATACTTGCGTATTGCCATGCGTGTGCACACTTACAAATACGCCCATTATACTGACTTACATATCCGCATTGAGATGCACGTGCATCTGATACTCCCACAATGATCCCGCATCACATAACAGGCAAGACCATAATTCACAATGATGACATATTCATTTCTCTTTAATGGACGTAGAGTGGCCGCAGTAACTTTATCGGATGATCATGATCAGAGAAACATTGAGAGTGAAAGGGGAGGTAGAGGTCGAGCAACAAGAGACAACAGGAATTCCCCAAGTCATAAGGAGGGTCTTCTTGCGCAAGTAGAAAATTGGTTACACTGTGCAGTTATTGGTCGTTTCACTCCTCAGTCAATAGTCAATGTGTCAATGGAGCCTTCGAGTCGTCCGGATTTGTCTCAAATACGGATAAACGAAAAACCTACTGGGCCTGATTCTGCCTCCAAATCCAAGCTTGAACGCAAGATCGGGTATGGAGACATTGGAGGGTTAAAAGTTCAACTTGCCGCCATAAGAGAGATGATTAATCTCCCTCTCACACAACCTTGGGTATTTACACAGTTTGGTCTCCCTCTACCCAAAGGTAATGTATGTGTTATATAGTAGTGCGATGCACTGTTTCCCACTGCTAGTTTTGTGTATGTTCATATACCTGTGCATGTGCGAATAAACATATGACGCGCACCTGTACACGTACGCATGCAGCCACAATTACCTTCATGACTACTACATCTATTATATATATGAAAGGTGCTACTACATGTACACTCCTGCTATCAATGCATATATACATATAGTACGAACCCGTCTCTCACGCCTAGACATGCATATGGTTGAATACGTACTTCACGAAAAAAAATTCATGTTGTGCATACAAATGTGCGAAACACCTTGATACATTCGTATGTACCGCAGGAGTACTTTTATATGGATTGCCCGGTACTGGTAAAACGATGATTGCACGTGCGGTCGCCAATGAAAGTGGTGCGCATGTAGAGGTGATTAATGGGACGGATATTCTAAGCAAATTTTATGGAGAAAGCGAAGCGAGGCTCAGGGAGATTTTCAAGGTACATGTATATCTGTGTTCAGAGATAAAATATCTACGTTCAGTTGTAAAATTGTACCTTATTTTGACAAACTCTATGTAGAAGCGTTAACTTGACGGATCTTGGCTGCTGAATATACTTGAGCTGGTTGTGATTATATAAAAGACTACCGGCTTGTACAAATATTGCAACTATTTGTAAATTGATATCTGCTCCTTCAGTGTGATTATACACATACCTGTCCTTCGATATGATTAGTGAGTCAAATGTGCTAGAGCGGTCAGGCTATGATCTATTCGTATATGACTGGGGCTTCAACTACATATTGTTATTCATCCAACGTAATACGTAGAGGGCAACGGAAAATGCTCCCAGTATTCTATTTATTGACGAGATCGACGCACTCTGCCCGAAAAGAGATGATTCGGTCAGTGACAACGACAACCGCATAGTAGCTACACTGCTCACATTAATGGACGGGATTTCATCCAAACCCACGAACATGCGCTTTACACCCGCACGCACGGAAACGTATGGGAATGGGCATACGAGTGGGCGAGCAAATGAAGATGAGCAGAAACACACCCGTCACCCTCACGTGGTTGTGATAGGAGCTACAAATCGGCCTAATGCTATTGATCCCGCTTTAAGGCGACCAGGACGTTTTGATAGAGAGTTGGAGGTACCTGTGCCAACAGCTGACGATAGATTCGCCATACTTCGGTCAATGCTTGTGAGAGTGCCACATAGCCTCACAGAACAACAGGTAAGGTAAATGTATATTTGTAGAGATATATGAGTACGTATGTTGAAACGTTCAACCGCCCCTGCTGCGGATAGGAAACTAGGAATGATGGATACATTTCAAATGAGTATTTGTGAATTTTATGCGAGTGGGTATGTTGATACGTTCAACCGCCGCTCCTGATAGGCAATGATGGACAACAACATAATGTATTTATATTCCACTAGAATTCCTTGTTGAAAATAACTGTGCAAACGCAAATACATGTATATATGCAATACTTACTGTTTCTCAAATAATAATAATAGATACAATTGTTTGCAAAAGATGCTCACGGGTATGTAGGCGCAGACCTGGCTATGTTATGTAAAGAAGCAGCTGTTCATGCATTAAACAGTCGACTACGATTGGTCGACGGAGCAGTAGTACATGGGAATGTGGGAGTAAATGACACATCCCTAGACAGTTTGAGCGTTGGGTTTGGCGACATGACATACGCACGTTTGAAGGCATGTACAGTGTTGTGCATGTGCATATGTATATGTATGGTGTATATTTATTCGTATACATTTGTGTGTTTGTTTTTTATCTACATATTTGTGCATTTGTTTGCGTATGTGTTATATACATATAAGAGAACTTGTTGATCTCAATACTTGTCTACTGACGTTGGTAGTCACTGCGACGTAAACCCGCATGATCACTCCCCTGTTTACCCTGACGGACTTGACTCTCTCACAAAGAACAATAGTAGATGCCTTACCACATATGTTATTGATGGGCAGTAATGGTCAGAAGTTGTTGAACAGCAACATTTATGACACATGAAATTTTATGTCGAGCAGGTTCGGCCCAGCGCACTGCGCGAAGTGTCAGTCGAGATACCACGGGTGTTATGGACAGACATTGGTGGTCAAGAAGATGTCAAGCAACGCTTACGAGAGGCGGTTAGTTGGCCGTTGCTACATCCAGAAGCGTTTATTCGCATGGCTATTCGCCCACCTAAAGGTATACTTCTTTATGGCCCACCTGGAACGAGTAAGACAATGATGGCGAAGGCATTGGCTACTGAGTCGGGGTTGAACTTTATTGCAGTCAAGGTATGTGCTTGTATTTGTATATGTGTGTCTGTGTGCGGGATGTGCTTTACCAACAGCCGACTATGACGACAGCGCATATGGCCAATGGAACTCCAATCATCACATTGATTCACATGAGTATTTGTTTTTGTATGCTACGGTCATGTAGAATTGTACTGCTGTCGTATGCCTTGTGCTAGTATTAATCGAACTATTCATGTAAGGTGCGCTACATGGGCGTGTTTGTGTGCGTACGTGTGTTTCTGTGTGGGTGTGTGTATACGGTTGTCCGTCTTTGCCATCTGGAACATGATGATCACGGCATAGCCAGTGTGCATGTTGGTATATGTGGGTGCGGGAGTGTGTTGTATCTGTAAATTATCGGCGTATGTATTTGAATCGTGTATGTGTGCGCGTGTGTATCTGTGGAATACAGGTTAGGGGTCATCATTTAGTATCTTCTAACCAATCCATCGCATGCATTGAATACTCATACGAAGACTGAAGAAAACTGGACATTTCTGAAAATTCATTTTTACCTTCTTTATAAACATCCCTCGACGTGCACACAATATGTAGTTATTGAATCTGCAAGTTATTGAATCTGCAAGTGTTCACGACCTTTAGTACTGAATAGTTGACTCCGCCTGCAATTATCTCGCCACGCAGGATAACGAATTATGTACGTCCATCTTACTCTTTAAAACCCTTTCTTTGTAGGGCCCAGAGTTGTTCAGCAAATGGGTGGGCGACAGTGAAAAGGCTGTACGTGAGGTATTCCGACGTGCGCGTGCTACGGCACCATGTATAGTGTTCTTTGACGAGATTGACTCAATCTCCAGTCACCGAGGGGGAGATAGTGGAGCAGGCGGGGGTGCGAGTGTGTCTGATCGAGTATTAACTCAATTGCTAAATGAGTTAGACGGTGTTGTTGCTCTAAAAAATGTTGTGGTCGTGGCTGCCACGAATAGACCGGATGCAATTGATTCTGCATTGTTGAGACCCGGTCGGATTGATCGAATTTTGCACGTCACATTACCTGACAAAGCTTCACGAGCAGAAATATTTAGAATTAATATGCGAAATATTCCTCAGACCCTGACTGTATGTATGTGTGGTGTATGTATATACATATGCATGACTGCTACATTCAAATTTGATGAATGGTGATTAAGCCGGATTCGTGCGTAATTAGACAAATATTGGTGATCATGCAACCAAAGCATATTTTGTAACAATGGGTACTTATGTATGCATTTACATGTATGTTATGTGTACACCTGTATATGCTTTTATGCATGTATGTGTATGTAGAATATGTGCACTTTTGACAGCTACTAGCAGAGCTGATGCATTGTATTGCAGTAATTAATTATTTCAGTATTAAATGTCACAGTTTTGCAAGTTATACATAGTGCTCCTCGTATGCACGAGTTTCGTGGTTGCAGGTCATACATATTCACCATCGACAATAACATGTCAGCCAGTAAACAAATGATGCGAAAATATTTCACTTCGCCATATACCTATTCTCTTTTTGCGTGTATTGGATTGTGTATAATACATTTATCTCCTCGTATATACACATTTTGTTCACCTACAGGTTTTCTAGTTTCTCCTGTACCATTTCGGTGTTCTAATGCTAAACTGACTTAACATTTACTTGCTTATACCGTTGTCCTGTTAATGTCCATGCTTGCTACAGGAGTCAGAATTAGCAGAGCTAGTACTCCAAACTGACGGCTTTTCTGGTGCTGAAGTGGCCTCTGCCTGTCGTGAGGCCGCCATGCTTGCTATGCGATGTGACCCAATCAATGCATCTACGGTATCCTATCAACACTTTCTGCAGGTATATATACATAGTACTGTTTATGTCGTATATATGCATATTGTACATACTCAATTAAACATACTTATACATTTGTACATTCGAATATGTACGTTTGATATGGTAGTGCGCTGCATGCTAAATGATCCAGCAATGGCCCGCCCACACAATGAACCTTACTGTTCTCGCCATGTCATGGGGTCAAAATACTGCAAGTTTCCACTTTGCATTCGCATATAGTGCAAATCGGAGTATGTATCCACCATACTCTGACGAAATGTTTTGACCGTGTGTTGAATCATGCCGTGTGTGAGCTTACGATTAGGACAAAGTTTTCGACTTGTTTTGGGGGGATTTTGTAGCGTACATATGAAAGTATTCTAATTTTGCTGTTCATAACCGTACATACAATTATATTAACCAGGCGGCTCAAACGATCACGCCTCGAACGTCAGCTGATCAAATAGAATATTACGAATCCTACGCCAATCGATCTGGACTTCTCAATGTATAGCAGGTCACTGCTGCAGAGTCCGTTAATTTACCAAAAATACCATCAGACTGTGATTGAATGAATACGAGCATACATGTTAACAGTATACTGACGTAATAGACTACTGCTGTTGTTTATACATTACCTACCAAGATCAGATGTTAAACAAGTCTATCGCCAGATCCTAAATGCATATATTTTTACCATTGCCCTCACGCCTTTCTGTTTCTCACAAGAAGATATGCAAGCATTCACTTTAGCGCTGTTTAGAGCTGCAAGTAGGCAAACTCTTTGTAAATATATGATATGTGCATGTACACAGAAATATGAGCCAACAATCACATAATTCCACTTTGACATCAGTTCTAAGAATTTGCACGAGATCGTGCTCGATTCCAAATTGCATATGAAAACAAATTGAACGCAAAGTACTGCTGATGCTGATGTCTGTACCTTGTACATCTAAGGTGAAAGAAGAAGAAATTTTCTTCTGTGTTGAACTATTTGTGTAGCAGTGCTTGCATTTGAAGAATTTGTGTCTCTACTTTGACCCTTGAGCAAAAGTGCAAATTCACAGACTTCCACACTTATGTGTAGCATACCTTCAAGAACTCTTGTGCTCTATTTATTAGATGCAATTTGAAAGAGTGAACAATATAAAGACAATTTTTGTAATGAAAAACGTGAAGAAATAAAAACAAGGTCGTGTGTCTGCAAGAATGTTGTCAGCATGAATATAAGCTATTTGAAATTGTATGGGGGTGCCTAACGAGCATTGCGGGCGTTAAATCTTACATCTATTTCATTGCTATTTATTTATAATCGTCAAATAAAATGACAAGCATCGGTCGGTGTACGAAGTTAGAATTATTTGTTCGCACGTCGCTATGTTAATGCACGCTAGTTAATCAACGATTGGTGAATCGTTGCTCAATTCTATTGCTCTTTCACGGTTGTATACACGTGCATATGACCTAGATACGTTCTTCACATTCCACAGATTGGCAAAAAACTGTTTACGATTTGCAAACAAACAGTAGCATTTTTATACAGACCAACAGCTTATTCTGTTGCCGTTATAAATAGAGTACAACACATCCTCGTTAAATAATCCGTGCAAGTTACTATTATTACGAAATCGAATACAGACAATATGTTGGGCACTTCGAACAATGTGCTACCTGCCACGGTAGCCCGGAGTTACGACCTTGGACCAATGGGGCATGTAATAGAAATAAATCCGGCAGAATTCACCACTGGTGTAAAGACAGTACGCCCACATGTGACCGTGATTCTGGATCGTTCCGGTATGTATTGTGCATGCTCTGTTGGAATACTTTCGGAATTGAACACATAACGTAAGAACACTCTTACTCATGTGAGATTTGTAATGTCCTGTCTACAGGCAGTATGGCCCAGTGGGTAAAACATACACGTAACGCTGTGAATACTGCGTTGCTTGAACTCGGTTTTGCGAATGACGATAGACTATCTCTCATTACCTTTGACGATGTCACTGAACGAGTGATGGTGGACGGCCAGGATCCGACTGTGGAAGACTTGGTAGGACGATTAAGTGACCTCCGCTCCCGTGGATGCACAAATATGGCTGGCGTTGCTCTCGAATTAGAAAACATACTTTCTAACCCCTCCCACCAAGCACACAAGGTGATTGTAGTGAGCGATGGTGCGGTATTTGACAGGGAAGAAACAGTTTTAGCGGTCGACAATACCATTAAAAAGCTGCACGGATCCTCTAATGTACTCGTGAATACTGTATTAATACGGCTCATGACCAGTGCTTACGCAGACCCTGATACTCGGGTATGTATCCTATGCGTAAATGTGATTCATCATGTATATATAGTCATCAATAGACATGTAGTTTATATACTCATATACCTCAACCTGCAGTCGAACATTGAATTCTTGTGTGAACACTTCCCTGTATACCTTTCACACGATATAATGACATGAAAACTCTTTTACAAAACATAGGCATTGGCTTGTTTTGGCTCCTTCTGCAACGATGGAAAAGCATTCGTTACTGACATCGCTCACATGTCGAACCAGTCTCTAGAGCAGGCTCCAGCCCTAACTATTGCACTTATTGAAGGAATTAGTAGTGTATCCGGAAACAAGCAAATCGAACTTAGGGTAGCCGAAGGTGTTAGTCGACTTCCCACGTTGGAGCCAGAGACGCATCTTTTGTTGCCATGTGGGCGAACAACTCACCTCTTTTTATCTGAATCAACCACGTCCATACAGCTTGGAGATGAGTCAGTCCCGGTGACAGATATGGGAACTCCGTCATCAGACGATACCTTTAGGACACTGTTCGACGTAATCGAGCAGCGTTTAAAGATGTGGTCGTTGATGGGATCACGAGATGGAGATATCTCAGGCATCACGAAGTGGTTTGATGGCTTACAGACATTTCTGGACGCTATAGAGGAGAAAACCTCCGGGTCTAATGGAGGAGAAATCGACTTGTCCCTAAGAGCTCGTACGAAGGCAATGGTTGCTAAAATGAAAAAGCGGCAGGGATCAGTCATTGATCGTATACGTCAGTTGGGCAACTCAGACAAGGTTGCTAATCTGAACTCCCAGCAGCAGGCTGACTGGTTGCGCGGGGCTCAGGATACGGCGTCGAGTCGCCAACTAGCAAAACGTGCTCATAACACTGCAAATGGAGAACTCGATTATGATATTAAAGCAATTTCGGCGATCCGAGAACTTGCGAACGTGGTGCCTGAGCAGGATCATGCTGATATGGGCATAGACGTGTCGTTTTTTAGTCAATCGACGGCGATGGAGAGTCTTCAAACTGCACACGATCTGCTTGATCCTTGTGTGACAGATGACATTTCCATTGGTGATGTTTTACAGTGCGTTGGGGGTGTGGGAATTCCCTTTGAGGCTCATGTAGGGAACTACGTTGATCCTTGGTCTTTCCGTGTAATTGCCTTATATCACGGTCAGTCACTTGCTGAGGCAGATATCAGTTTGGCGCGTAATCAGGCGGGACGCTCAGATAATGTACTGAAGTGCCCTGGCCAGCCGGAAAGCAACATCACTGGTGTCGTTGCGTGCATGTCTTCGGGCAATGACGCGTACAAGCACTACACGAGCAAAGAAGTCCGGTCCCTTTTTCAGATGCAGGCAAGTGTGCAGATGCGTGGGATGGTGGCTTGCGTACCCTACGATGCGGTGGCACTTAACACGGCTGCAGCATGGAATATTATTCAAACATTAGGGGTTAATGGTAAGTTGTCAGAGGTTGAATCTCGAAATCTTTGCAACATTATTGATACTCTCCGATACTTGATAGGCGAGGTGTATCAGAGTCGACCATTCGAGGAGTTATATGAGTCTATGTGCGGTGAAAAGGATGTACGACCTTGGCTGAGCGGTGATCGTGACGTGTCTGGGGTGTTACGACCTATTGCAGTTTTGCTAAAATACTTACCTGCGGATGAGGCGAAGTCCTCAAACGATCGCTCCATGAACGTTCCCAACACGTTACGTGCGTTGTACTATCTTGAAGCGTACTTTACAGCACGCAAGATATTCCGTAATTCGGAGAACACTCGAAGTGCGCGCACATTATCATTAATGAAGCTCCTTGACGTTGACCTAGAAGCTCACGCGACACCTCTCATGCCACTGTTTGAGTCTGAGCCCGAGGAGGTTCATCACTACGACCAGATTTCTTTGGACAGTATTGGCATACCAGATTGGATGCCCTCTCTATCCGAGTTCATTGCTCTGGAAAGTGTTTTGCGAGGCAGAAACAAGGCAGCAGATGCGAGTGCTGTGTACGGCTGCCCAGGCAACGTCCTTCGCGCAGTGGCTACTGTACAGGCGATCAAGTTCAGCAATCAGTCTGAACGTATCGATGCAGTTGAGTGCGTGAGTTTGATACCTGATCCAACAACAGAAACAGAGGGATTGGAGTACATTAAGAGCATAATACGAGAATTTTATGCTGCAGATTATGAGTCTAGATTGGTCTTGAAGAGAAAGGAAGAGGCCAGTCTTCGACTACAGAAATTGGTTGTTGATCTGGTGGCAACATCGACGTACATTAAGTTTGAAGAAATGCTTGTCGCCTCAACTATTGTAAATAAGCATCATGAAGGCTTCGAGCTGCTTACCAATGCACTGTTGGAAGACAACACGAATGACTGTAGCACGCGAGCGGCAAAGTTATACCTATTGACATCAGGAAGGAACATGAAAGATCCGGAAGTGGAAGTATGGGACAAGGGCAACTTTATTCGTGGTGGCTGGAATAATATCAAGCATGTAATTGAACAGAGCGGCGATGTTGGAGAGAAGATGATTAACTCACTTTTGATTTTGGAGAAAAAGTATGGTAGACACCAATACCGTGAGAAAGAAAATCGTCACGGCCACAGCAATGAATTTCTGAGTTACTGGGCGTTGGGATATCAAAGTTTGGCTCACATGAAGACCGTAGTGTCAGATAATACATTTCGCTCTTATTTTGAACAGCATTCAACACGGGGTTGCTGCGGATGTTAGGTCCGTACAATTTTTCGTTATGTAAGAAGTACTCGTTTTACTTCTTCAAAATTGAGTCTACTGGACTCTTTTTTTTGTACAGCACATAGTAACAAATAATAACAACCTAATCACAACAATAAGTTACTGCTATTAAAAAGTCCAAGCAAGTCTGTTATATTATACACATTTATTGATGTTTCCTCCGAGTATTATCATGGTTTTATAAATCACTTTACAAGGCCGTAGACCAACAAAATCAATAACAACGAGAACGAGAACGAGAACGGTTCAGACGAATGCCGTACTCATAGAATAATCCACGTCCGTACCCTGATTTCCAGAAAACGGTTAAGGTTGCTGCTTCTTCGTATTCATCATATTCATATTCACCATGTATACGCTTAGGATTTATGTTTGTTCGTTCGGGTTTCCGTCGGGATCCCGTTTGAGTAGTTTCAATCAGCGGTGAAGGTTTTAGTTTCAATCAGCGGTAAAGGTTCGGTACCTATTCTGTGCACCTACACGAACAACACACACGCACACACATATTTTTACATTATTGTCACACACACACAAACACACATATACCCACATCCATACACACACACACACACACACACACACATACCCACATACCCACCCACCCACCCACACATACACACACACGCACGCGTACACGCACACGCACATCACATATATAAATATTTATATTTATACACTGTTGTGCGTACACGCAACATTTGCATGCACATATGGACATATAGAAGTACACAACTCCACCAACATAAACACACACACACACACCCTCGCACATACACACGTGACTGACTTATCAGCATGAGTGTACTTGCCAAGGACACCATCCGGTTGGTGGCAGAGAGTATCGGCGTGGGAAATATTAGTGAGGACGTGTGCGCACAGCTTGCACCTGACGTCGAGTACCGTTTACAGGAGATTATTCAGGAGGCGATTAAGTTTCAGAGACACTCACGGAGGACCACCTTCAGCACTACAGATGTAAACAATGCACTGAGAGTGAAGAATGTAGAGGTATTTATTTATTTACATAGAATTTGCGTGTGAAGCGAGATATATACTTCGATTGACAGTTTTAACATGGTTGCGCGTGTGATCATGTGTTGTGTGCTGCGATGTGCAATATACGGTAGTATTGCTTACCATATGATTAGCAAGTGATCAACACCTACCAGTCTCTGGTACAGTGAAAAATTCATTTATATACAGACATATAGACTTACACATTTCTCATACCACTTGCACATGTGCACTCTTATTTTCCTCCAATACAACAGCCCCTATATGGATACAAGCCGATCGAACCTATCACTATTAAAAATGTGGGGCAAGCAGACAAATCCTTGTTTTATATTGTTGATGAAGAAGTGGATCTTACTGAAGTGATCAACGCACCGCTTCCCCCATGTCCAGCGGATGTGACATACTGTGCACATTGGCTAGCAATTGAGGGCATTCAACCAGCCATCCCTGAAAACCCCCAGAGTATGAATTTTTCTGGGTGTAGATTGCGTGTAAACATACATATAGTGATATGTTTACTTTTGTGCTTACACACATACAACTGTAGGTTTTCACACTTTGCGGCTGCCCAACAATATGTTGATATATTTATATGATTATTAGGTTTGAAAACTACGATCTGCACACGATTCAGTGAATAGTGCGTAGATTGTGTACGAAATTACGTCGCAACATAGTCAGCAAAGAACCCTTGAAGCTAGCTTGCAAAGGTTACCACGCGCTGTGCGTATAAACAGCATGCTAACACCAAGAAACTGTTCTCACAAGCTAGTGAAAAAGACACTCATCATACACAAACACGTACTTGCATGCACAGTTATTGTTACGTCGGAAAAGAATTTCACGAAGAAACCGGCTGAGACCAAGTCTGAGAAGGATGCAAAGAGTAGTGATACTTCAAAGCGTCCTACAGGCTCCGCTAGTATGGCTCAAACGCTGGGAATAGACACGGACACCAAGCCAGCTGTAAGCCATGTCTTGTCGAAGGAACAACAGATGTACTTTGAGAAGATGACTGAGGCTATAGTTGGTACGTCGTAACACATAAGAGTGTGCATGCATGTGTGTTTGTGTATTCTCAAAATTCGATTGTAAACAAAAGCCAACCCTGATCAAGAACTATTCGTTACACAGAGTTCAGCGATGAGTTGGAAAGATTATACAAACGAGAGCATACACATATCCACATGTTTGTGTCTATATACTATATATAATATATACATACATGTATGTTTCTTGTTGATGTGCTCCGATGTATACGTTCTATAAGAAGTGCTTGTCATAACAAGAAAACCTAATTTCAGCTTTATCTTGTATTTTACCTGTCTGCGTATTCGTGCTCTGCAGTTATGTGCGTGTATGGTTTCTAAATTCTTCTATGTGGTCATCATTAAAAGCTTACCATTTTTAATGCGTATTCAGGGTCTGAAGAGAGACTTCGTACGGCTGCACTGGAGAGCCTAAGCAACGACCCCGGTCTGCAACAATTGATTCCGTACTTTTGTCAATTCATTACGGAAAAGGTATGTTAATTCCCATTTCTAAGCGTGAGACTACACCATGTATAGTTTGCGTAATCACACACTTATCATCTATATGTATACACCAGGTGGCGAACAACAACCGCAATCTCCCTCTGCTGATGGCTATGATGCGAATGGCCAAGGCACTTGTGTACAACACTAATCTATTTATGGATCCATACCTACACCTTATCATCTCCGCGGTTTTAACCTGCGTACTGAAGAAAACTCTCTCACAGCATGCTATGGAGAACCATTGGGCTCTAAGAGATCTCTCTGCTGAGTTGATTGCGCATATCTGTTCTCGTTGGGGTGATTCTGTGATTACTTTACAGACGCGTATCACGAAAGTGTGTTTGTTTGTCCATGTGTTTATGTATATAAAAGATGTATATTGTATACTTATGTTTGTCGGTAGTGGCTATGCCCAGTTTAACGTACGTGACGAGGTGCTTTGATAAGTATTACCAGTGACCTGTCTATTTCCAACATTGTAACGTTGGAGCAACCTTCTGATTGGTTTTCAGATCTGACAGCTAGAACTCAAGGAGCATAGCCCAACTACAAACTCACACTGACGCATCTCGTTGTTGTTTGTACATACACTCAGTCGCGTGTGAATTATTCCTACTATGCTCCTCACGTGTGGTAGTTGTTTTGTTTTTCTGCGCTTTGGGGATCTTGTTAATTATGTCTATATAGAAGAATTTTCCCAGTCATACAAATGCATGTATCATGGCGCATTACATTCACGTTCACGTTGTGCAAGCACCGAGCTATATGAACGCACGTGCATGCGGTACAATAACTGAGCTACCCTCTTAACCACATTTCTATATTGCACAGATGTACTTGCGAGGTCTTCTGGAGATCAATAAGTCATTGCCCACGAACTACGGGGCAGTGGTAGGAATGACTGCATTGGGGCGCAATGTTGTTCATTCTCTTCTTTTACCCAATCTTAAGGTAGGTAACTGGATCATATGTACATGTAAATGCCTTTAATCTGACCAAACTATATGTAACTTGCTATATATTTACAAGAGCGCGCATACGTGCGTTCCCTATGAACCTTGTTTCAATTTGTCATAAAATATAAGTTATAGCGCGAATCTCAACCTACTAGAAGGGTTAAGGTGTGTGAAATAGAATCGCAGGGGCGCTAGGAAATCTATATTTCACTCTCAGTTTCCCTGCCATTGTAGGATTATATACTGTAATTGCATTTACATTAATTTCTTTCAACTTTAGGCTTACAGCGCTATACTAGAACCCGCTCTCTCTGCCAAAAATACCAACCCAAACCGACGTGAAGAGGCGTTGCGCGTGCAAGGGGCATTGTTGGACGCCGTTGGAAAGTTTTTCCGAAATTACTCTGATCATGCACTAAACTCTGATATGTCTACAGATCATGGCGGTGACCGAGCCCTTCCACCCAAGGTATACTATATGTGTGCATTTCCTTGCGCACTGATGTACTTACGTGTGATGAATACGCATTTATTGCATATATCCAAAAAAATTGGATGACACACCTGGTGTGGCATAATGATGGGTGAATTCTGGGATCACGCACAATAGTTTGAAAATCGACATTGACTAATCCACCTGCCGAAGGTTCATATATATATATGTGGATGCATGCATATGTTGAATATTTCTTCCTAATTGAAACTAGATGTGTGTACTGTGTGGTGGGTGTGCTTTCTGTTTTTAATGGATTTCATTTTTATACGAGAGTTCGCTTGTCCTCTGTACGAACGAGCGTCTCGTAATTTTGTCCTAGATCTGAACGGATGTGTCGTATTCTGAGAAAGGATGGGGAGAAAGATCTACGTAGTTATACCATCTATTGTTTCGAGCAGATGTTTGCATCGCACGCGCATGCACTTGTACGGTTTAATATTACCTTGCGCTAGTGTTTTGCTACTAGTGCTGTGCAGTTCCGTGTCTAAGTAACGTCAACGTAAATATTCTTACAAGTATATGTGTATGAACGGTACTTAATGTATATGCGTTGTCCATGTTCGTGTACTCGTTTGAACCAAGCCTGTATATTCAATGCCTTGTATTCCTGGAATATCATCATACAGGTCAGCGTCAGTGAGTCATACTTGGACATGCTCGGCATTTTCGGCGAAGCACTCCAACCATACATTAACAACTACAATATTGAGGCATGTCTACTTTTTCTCGCACACAATATATTAAGCGCCACGCAATATATTGATATACCCTGCACATCATCTACACTGATAGACTTATCCAAATATATCTTCTGTGGACGTAGCGATATCTGTATGAGCCTCGGAATGTGTACGCAACCACGCTATATAGTATTTTATTAACGACTACGAGACTTCTGCGAATTCGGTTGTTCATATTACATCCGCGTGGCGTATTACAGTTAATAGGAGCTACGCAAACCAGCATGTACCTATATGATTAGACACAGGGAATTACAAGAAGCACTAGTAAAGTACTACCCAAAGCCGTCCAGTGAGTATATTGTGCTTCTAGAATGACATGTTACATCATGTATGCCGTTGAACGACATCCTTAGTTGAAGCTTCCAAGTATAATAATCGTCATTTCTGCCCATCATATGTCATATTGTTTCATGTAGGTGTTGCATACTCTCACCGCGCAGACGGAACACAGGCGGCGGTTATTGAAACGGCGAAAGAAGGAAAAGAAAACGAAGGAATCTCACGAGGCGACACACGACGATATTGCCACAGTCCCGGTGGGGCCAAACTTGCAGTCCCATACAACAACTCCAGATGCAACAGTCCATCATATGCATGAGTGAGGCTAACATGCATGTGGTTGTTTCGAAGATGTCGCATATTTCGTTCTTTAAAAAATAATATAACTCATGTACGACTAAACTGATACACGAATAAGAGTCAATGGAAATGCTTTAGAACGTTGAAGGTGATCTTATGCAAAAGTTGGAGACAGTGACACGAAAGTATAACCAGCATGAGGCCTGCTTCCCATATTGTAGTATTTGAACGTGGACATGGTACTTTTATTTGACAGTTAATAGTTTAAACGCGCCTTCCATAACATATTTGCAACTTCAGCGATCTTCAGCAGCTCATATGACTCGTGCGATCTCGTCGAGAGTAAGAGCAACATCAAAGTCATTCTCTCCGCTGCTCTTTTGTGCCCGCGCAAGTGCTAGTTACACATACAATGGTGCCCCTGTCGTACACGTGATGGGCACATACATGACACACATTTGCAAGACAAGTGCGTACACACACGCGGATAAGCCGATAGATCATGCGGTAAAACCCGCCGTTTGACACAGGTCTGAGAGAAGGCTAACTAAATGTTGCCTAATACCAACTTAAAAGCGTGTGTGCTGTAGACGTGAAGCGTTGTGAATATTGCTAATTTTTAAAGGGATGCACGGTTCTCTCTGGGGCAGGTACAGGCTGTCGGCATGGTAATGGTCAACTAAAACTCATCTTGTGCGCTATGTTCTGTTAATGTTCACCTCATATCTGAACCATTGGTACAATGTTAGAACGAATAAATTATAAGCATTATAATTACAAAGGATTAGTCGTTATTGTTTACCTTTCTATATTGTCAGCTTAGTATTCAGACAATTATTACGATGTATAGACCAAGCAACCAAGCGAAATCCGCTAAGTCTAGTAGAAACGAAGAACAAGCAGAGTCGTTAAAGGTACCTACCTTATTCCACGTTGATAGAACCGAATACACGTCTGATATCAACAGAGATTTTCATGATACGTCACAGCGACAGAGGAGGGTAGTATACAAATATGCATTCGAGACGACACCAGCTATAAAAGTTTATAAAGGATAGAATCAATCAAATTCTTCGTCGAAATCCTCTCAATCGGCACCGACACCGTCGAATGGGCAATGTAGTTGTAGTGGAGTAAGACACTCACGTTGTTGTAGTTAACAAGTTGTTTACATTCTCAGGAAGTGAAAGCTGTTTGAACTTCTTAGAGGAAAGCCAAATATGTATTGATCAGTAAGTACATTATAAAACAAATGATGCATTGACTCCTTACTAATGTGTATTGATGCTTAAACCATGTCAGATACCGAGTTCTAGGACCAGGATTCGATGTTTAAAGTGGGTCGCGTTTAAAGGTACATGTAAGTAAGATAAGTTGTTTTCACGCCGAGTTCATTTTGTTTATTCAAACAATACTGTGCCTTTCCTTCCATACTCTTGAGTAGACAATCGTCCCTCTCCACTTTCGCTTTGGTTACCGTTTGAAATTGCAATATGGATTGTGACTACTAATCTCCATGACATCCACGAACGGGTTGTTGATATAAAAGTGGTGTAACTGTATAGCATTGGAACGCATTTCCCTGTCAGAACGTGACACAATTGACACACCTCCACCATCCCCCTCGAAGATACATACGCTTGTAACCAACATCCGACTCCGACCTTATAATCTCAGTCACTGTCTAACCACACGTACGATCGTGTTTCTAACAATCATATTGCGGTTCTTAATCGCTTAAATTGAACCCTCGTATGTGCGTTTCTTTGACGACCCGTATGCATGTCTGGAGTGCGAGAGTGCATATCAATGGAAGCAGTATGTAAATAAATACCTGGATTCGCTCAAGTGTAGTTTTGACACAGAAACGACTCGTTACTGCTGTCTCTAGACTGAGTGCTAAAATTGGCTGGTCTATGAAAATATATCTGTATATGTGTTTGCCAGACTCGTTACATTTGTGCCTCTGATTTCGGTCGAGCGAAGCTAACTACAAAAGATCTTTTTCGGGACCATGGCAGGACAAAACTTGTGTATTCAAACGCAGTTGAGCCCGCGTGAAACACATCTGCTGCACGCATGAAACACAGCAGCTACTTTGAAACACAAACGCAAGCTTGGGGCAGCTGCAAGGCCTGTGAGAGCTAAAAGGCTCTGAGACAACTGCATGCCTCGAGACGGCTACAGCAAAGCTTCAAATGCCTGCCGTACCGTAATGCAACTCAGTTCTATGAGTGGATCGGTATTTGACACGTCAAAGTAAAAAAAAGCGATGACTCGCAATATCTCCATATCGCTCAGAGGAGTGAGAAGCACACCACTCGCATGGCTCCAACTCGTTTTATCGTTAAAAGGGGATCGAAATTTCGTACAATAAGAACTGACACATAAGCTATCCACCCCGTAGTTCACTTTTTTGAATGTTTTTTAAACTTTTGAATACCTTTTAAGAAAACAGAGACACCGGTCGTTCCCGTTGATATATGTGTGTGATGATGTGTGTATTTTTAATAAGAAATAGTATACCCCCAAATACAATATAATTAAACACGCAAAAGGGTTTTTTTTCCTATTTTCGAAAGCTTTTGTGTTCTAAATAAAAGTATCATATTGTGGCTACAAGTTTGGGCTTTCTAAACTATCTTATGTATTACGATCAACGTTACGGTGTGCCAATATTATCTTGCAACGATGAATGGGAAAAGCAAATAAAAGGATCTAGGAAGATGAGCTGATGGGTGTACACTTACAGCTTCAAAGACTATAATCGTAAAGCACTAGTTAGTAGAGGGTACAGAGGCACAAGCGTACACTCTATTACTTACACAAACTGTGCTGCTAACTGCTACCTAGTAGTGAGACAAATAGTGCAGTTTACGATATATAATGAATTTGGACGTCTCTTCCAACTTTGTATAACCTACAAGTGGGCGAGTACGTGTTGGTTATCTAATAGCTACGAAGGGGATTGTCATTATACCATAAGCAACAAGCACGAACAAGCATGTGCAGGAGAAACGAGATCGATATAGTCTTGAATCCGACATAGTGTAAGACTAAGTGTACGCCTGTCCCCTGCTCTTTTTCTTCAGATTGGAGTCGGCCAAGACAGACTCGACTTCACGAAAGATTCCTCATGGTACCCAGTTCTAACCATACTTTCTACTCTCTCGTTTTTTCTTTTTCTTTCTTTCTATACTTCCCTCTCCTTCTCATTCCCATTTTCTTTGTCGCTTTCTCTTTCTCTCTCTTTCTCGCGTTATCACTTTTTCTTCTTTCTCTCTCCTCTCTCTCTCCTCTCTCTTTTGTCCTTTGCATTTACGACATGCACACGTAGTAAACAGTTTACGATTGTTGAAAGTTTGCGACATCTGAGAAGCATATCTATACAATACGGTTTAACGGGTGGCATAGATTTTATATACAAATACATAAACACAAAACATAACCCAACACACACACAACAAACACACAACACACACACACACAACACACACAACACACACACAACACACACACAACACACACACACACAACACACACATAACACACGCACAACACACATACACATATACATACACATAAACATACACTTACACAAACACACAAACACACAAACACACACGCACACACGCACACACAAAGGCAAACAACGAAAAGAGGAAGAAGACTTTTGTATACTCCACCGGTGGAAAGTATCCTCACGCACGTAGCAACTCGCTTTTTGTTGAACAGTTCGTTGTTGGTAGATTCAAGCACGCACATAGCGGGAGAAGAGCGTTATGAGTGAACATATGTCCTCAGATCCCAGTGATTCAAGTGATGCCTACGCGTACGACGCGGAGAAAGGTGGAAAGGACAGTATATCTGCACAAGAAGAAAAGTATGATGGTGAAAAGTATGACAATACATGTTATGATTGCATGCATCCTCAAAATTAAGTATATTCTTAAAAGTGGAATGTGTTATAATAAAAATAGTTTACAGGCAGCTAGATAAATGTACCGTTCTTTACTTGTGCAAACAAACAAGCAGACACTCACACGAATGTATGCATTCTTATATACTCCACAACTCTTTTTTTTAGACGCAAGTCGTCAACTTCAACACGGTACATTTTTTTTCTACAGTTTTCAAATACGTCTAACGCATATGTGCATGTGCACAACATTTAATATTTTTTATATTGGCGTATAGATTCATTTACCACTCACTCACGGCACACTCAATTGTTTCATACATGCATGTCTAAATTTTGATCGTACATGCACACGCCTTCTTTCTTTCCCTTCTCTTTTGTATCACACACGTGCACATTCGACGGTACATCTTAGAGATCTCACGTACACGTCCACATACAGCATTGATGAAGTCGCGGAGGATGTAAACAGAGACAATGTTCTTCCATGTCACCCCGCTGTCCCTATGGCTACACAACCGACTGGGTTTATTGGAGGTGTTAAGGCACTTATTTTCTCACCTCCCGGGTACAAATTTGGCACTTGGGACGGTGTTTTCGCATCATGTCTTACCAATAGTTTTGGTGTTATCATGTTTCTGCGTATGGGGTTCATAGCAGGTAACATGGGTGTATGGCAGTCAATAGGTATGATCCTGGGTGTGTTTCTGATGTCACTAGTGACCATTTTGTCTACTGCGGGTATCTGCAGCACATGCCATTTGAGCAAAGGGGGACTCTATGCCATCCTTAAGCAAGCACTGGGTACACAAGTGGGTATGTGTTTGTTATACTACGCTAAGTGTATAAGAGGGCATGTATTGCTGGAAGATGTATTCATATTGCGTGCATTGAGAATAAAATAGACATGAATGTGCTTTTGACTAATGTGATGATATTATGAGTAGCTAGTCGTACTGTACTTGTATTACACTTTGTTCATTGTAGATGCCGAAACCATTGTATCAAAACAGACACACATATGAGCAGTTTAAAGCCTTTCAATAATATATATCTACACATCATGGCATGTACAAATAGTGTACACCAGCACACATACATCAAACGCACGTGTATATGTACGAGAAGATGAACTTTGGTATTCATTTCAGAATAAGTGGTCTTGTACTCTCATACAATACATAGACAGTTTTACTCATACATTCACCCTTGCACACAGGAGGAACGGTTGGAATCATTTATACACTTGGACTTGCTACAGTGAACGCCGTGTATGTACTTGGATTTGCTGAGGCCTTCTGCAACCTGATCAACATTGACTCTACTGATTTGAATAATTTGAGAATAGTTGGTGCTGTTACTGAAGTTGTGTGTCTAGGTGTGGTATTGTTGGGCGTCGATTTCTTTATGAAACTGCAGTTCGTCTTTCTCGTGATTTTATCAGGGTCTCTCCTTAATATAATCATTGGAGGTTTCGCGTTTCCTACTTTTAATACGGTACGTAAACGTATTTTGTACGTGTAAAGTTACATGTGTGTGTGTGTTTGAAGGTGGGGGGAAGTGGGGG
>JAWQFL010000020.1:798639-840643 GCA_033442365.1 Creolimax fragrantissima | reverse complement strand
GGGGGGGCTGAGCGAGTGGTACATGCAGGTGGTGCGTGGATGTGGCGTGTAAGGCGTCATTACAACACACGTGGGTGATCTTTGATACGAGTACATAGACGGTATATCACATTTTCATAGACTAACACACCAGCCAATTGTTTACTGTATACACTGAACTTGCTCTGCTATAACACATCTACTTGTAAACAGCATTTCTCGCAGAATCTCTCATCGCACTATAGTGAGGGAGAGAACTTCTTTACACTTGTGGGTCTGTTTTTCTCCACAACTACCGGTATTATGGCGGGTGCAAATATGAGTGGTGACCTTAAGTACCCATCAGTGGCTATTCCAGTCGGTAGTATAACAGCCATTGCAGTAGGTGATACTGTATATGCTATTCTCGTACTAGTAATGGCCTCTGTTGCGCTTGCCGTTCCAGAGCAGGTATATGGTTGTGTTTTCTATGTGACTGCGTGGAGACGTTCATACGTTTCTGTGGTGGGCGGTACTAATAAACCATGCCTGTACGTCAATATGACCTAGTTTATGCTTGTTGTGCATTGATATATTCGTTCGTATGCAGGATTGCATTTATAGGCTTGTATGTTTAGTCGCGCGTAAATGAAGCATGAGTGCTAACCCAAAACCCGCCTGCACCAATCTATCATGTCCTTTAAAAGTGTGATTCTTATGCCAATGTGTTAGCCCTCTTGCATGGAATATGGCTTGTATTCGCACAATAATAACGTGTGCGTATAAACAGTAAATTTGTTTTCATGGCAGGTCTCGTTATTGGCATACATACACGCATCCACACACGTAGCTATACCACACACAAAAGCATTAAATATTTAGTACATGTATGTGCTACATACATTCACTCGCATATACATACATGCACATACCAGGGCGCACAAGGACCAGATGACATTGGTTACCTAAACACCGACTTCCTGATTGCACAATACATATCTGGATGGGAACCTTTGTTCCAAATTGGTCTTTACATTGCCGCAATTACGTCCATTCTGGGTGTGTTTGTGGGAGCTCCGCGCGTAATGCAAGGCATCGGGGAAGATTGCCAAGTTCCTGGTATCCAACAGCTAGGTGTGGGCTTCGGTAGAGATTCCATTCCTCTCAGAGCTACTTTCTTCACCGGAATCGTCACATGCTGTACGTTTATTATTATATTTTATACATGTACATATGTATGTGTGTGTATTCGTGACGAGTAAATGTGGAACTCCCATTGCTGATATCAAAGATTTACGTGTTTTTTTGGCAAATATGCCATGAATGTAACAGTTGCAATATCTGCATAGTCGAATGTCTTTATGTATATGTTACGTGTGCGGGAGTGGTTTGAGTATATGTTTTTGATTTCATGAACGGTAATGTGAAGAACACTTGAGAAATGCTTTGAGCCTCCCGTTAGGCAAATTTTTGCTGAAATCGTGCGTCTGTATCACTTAGTGTCATAATTGTGGATATGCTTGACTATAGTGCTGTGCATATTATACGTCTCATTTTCAGTTCTGATAGAAAGGTGATCCTCACAGGTGTGTTCACATTTACACACAGGCTTTATCATTTTAGGAAACTTGAACGAAGTTGCTACAATTATGACATGCATTCTGTGTCTTTCGTATGCTACTGTCAACTACGCATACTTTGCGTTGGCCACTGGTGGTCTCAGGGAAGAAGCACGTATGAAGCAACTACAAGCTTATGGCCAACAGACTATGAACGTTGATACTCGCACAATGCAGGTATACAATTTAGTAGAATTTTAGATGGTATCTACATGCGTGCTTGTGTGTATGCATGCATGTACATAACTTCATTTGCTAACACCACACCAATCGATGTACACATTGCCCAAGTCCAAGTGTTTTTAATCCTGGTTTTGAATCATACAACACATGTGCAAAGGTGGTACAAGACATGTCTGCGCCCGTTGGACAGGACTTCCGCAAGCCGCCAAAATGGGTACTCAGATTCTCCAATAGATGGGTCTCATTGTTATGTGGTCTACTACACTTTGTCCTTATGTTCCTAATCCAGTACGTTGCTATATTATACCAAGCTATATATTATACCAAGCTATATATTATAGTAACATTATAGAATAACTAGTGTGTAACATGTATGTGTAACGAATAATAAGGGATTTCGTTTTTGAGCACATGGAGGACAACTCATGTCGATTGATGGTATCCACAAATGAGAGTGATTGGGCGTGAGGAGAAACGTATAGGTGTACCTATTTCTTGCCTCGTGCTGATATGTACCGTGTTGTGCAGTCTTGACGAACGTAAGTGTGGTACTAATCCGACTTACGCTACTCACGGGACACTATTACACCTACACTCTCAAGTAAACATGAGCAGTCGCATATGCGAATACATGTATAGGTAGTGGCTATGCATTGTTCAATTGGTTGTATGTGTCTTCATTTTCGTGTACTATACTTATGTACACATTCACACTTGACACGAATACAATCTGTGAACGTGCACGATCATAGGCACATACCCCTTCTTTACTCGTCCACAAGAAAACGTGCGCACATGCACAGTTATACAATGTGCTCGCAAACTAAACGTATGCACATGCACTCACGCGCGCGTAGGTGGTGGCTAGGTCTTGTTCTCTTGGCCATGTGCATCTTCTTTTATTTGTACATTGGTGTTCTTAATAAGGGTAACAACAGAATGGGAGATGCAGACTTCAGCTTTAGACAGTGGCTCAATCCACTGCATCATCCTTCACGAAAGGGTCAAAACCAGAGACGTATGGTATGTCTTATGTGTATGTTTTCTACGTCTAAGCGTCGGGACGAGTTGTCATGTATATGTGGCCTGTAAGACGCGTAATTGATCACCACTACAACACAGCGGAAATAACTAGGTTTTTTACGCTTTGATTTAATTTTCCTAGATTACACTTATTAATGTCAAGTTCTTTGTCGTGGGCAATCGTGTACGCTAATATCTTATCTTATCGTCCTGTACCATAATAGGCGTCTCCCGGCTCAGGGCCAACTGTGCAAGACGTGCCGGCAGCATTTAACAACGCGGACAATAGCCTTCCATCAATGAACGTGCCAAATAAATCCGCTGGCAATGTATACGCGCAGGAACAGGAGGAACATTACACACCCGCCTCTGCACAGCTGTAAATAATTAAGAATACGAGCCACATCAAGACCACTGTACGCAGAAACCATAATACATAAGTAGTACTCAGTAATAGAAACTAAAAGAAAGATCAACTCAGGACCCTTGTTTGTCTGTAAGGAGATTTATGGAAGTACTTGATTGAAATCGACAACATTATTTGATGTAAGACAAAGTATAGTTATTTTCAGAATGCAAACTACCGGCATTCGCCGTTCGACGGATTGCGTAATACGCAGTGTTGTGTGTGGCTTGTTTCATACACTTGTTTACATAAGAAAATTGTTTATAACGAATGTTCCACGTCTGCCATATTGGTCGTGCCGTTTCGTGATGTGAATCCATACACTAGAACAAGATCTTGTAAGAAGATGAGAGCGATATGAGAAGACATTTTACGGATCAAATCCATTTACTATTTACCAATTGAAGTACAACGTAAAGTTCACGATCTCAAGATGAGGGGAGGTATGGATCAACAAGAATACAGTATTGTTGTAGAAAAAAGTATTAATTGTAATAGAAGTTAATCAGTGTTCCAAAGTACTTTACGCTCAGCATTATTAGTAGCAGTAGAATTTATACTAGAGATCTGAAAATAGAGAACATATTGGAATAAACCTTTTCTTACATCATGTAGTTACCTGAATGGTACTTGAAACCAACAAACGTGGAATCCGCATACCAGGAGTTTCGACTTTCCCAACTATAGATGTCTAGTATACGACAATCTACTTTGACGTGTGAAATTACATACAGGTAAGTGCCATCTTCATAAAACAAAAGAATTCAGGCGGGGATAGAACTTATCATTTCAAACAGATTATCAATACAGGCGTCCAGAATGACATTGGTAAACCGGATCTGTAGTCAAGTGGTAGATCTATACCCAGCCGAAAGAGAGAGCTGGACACTACTGGACTTAGAGGGAATTTATGGCAAAGCTAACTTGGTAGAGACGGAACGAGAGAGAGTATTTAGGTAACTTGGTAGAGACTCTATACCCGGCATACAAGGGAAGGAGGGATTTAATTAGGATTCATGACAAACGTAACTTGGAAGCACTCTATTGCCCGGCCTACAGAGGGAGGAAGAGGATTTAGCTGGCATTTATGACAAATGTAACTTGGCGGAGACTCTATTACCGGGCCTAACGGGGGGAAGAGGATTTAGCTGGCATTTATGGCAAACGTAATTTCGTGGAGACTCTATTACCGGACCGAACGGAGGGGAAGCAGTAGCATTTATGACGAACGTAACTTAGCGCTGACTTATAGTCACATTCATCCGCAATACAGTCCGAGGGGTTAATTGGTGCTTAACTACACAACGGCGGAGACGACGGAGCATTGGTTCCTAAAACTATATATTATTCTTCTCAATAAGTATGAATAAACTATTTTATTCATATATTTATCTGATAACTAATAAACATAATAGATTTGATTAATATTAATTCATATCATGGCCTGAAATATAATTATGTTATGTTTTTGCTTTCATGTAATGTGGTAACCATTGTATATCTATAATGCAACCATGTAAGATACTTTATCCTTCCACATCAGCTTCATTAGGCCTGTTGTAACACGATATTAGAGGCTCCCTTCATACACACTTTCACATACAATATGAAAACCCCCAAGTTGTCCAAGCCTGCGAACCCATGTGCAGAGTGTACACCCATAAGAGCAGGTGGGCAACTAATGTCGTGCGCATTGTTTCTCGGAGAAGTTGTAAGCTATCTATCTTGCGAACGTAAAAATGAAATTTTGTTGTTGAAAAACGCTGAGAGGTTAATATTGACCGTATTTCTTGGCGTCAAATCATTGAGTGGCATGATTTCATTTTATAGTAGACAATTAGTTAATCATATGTAGGTGTAGATGTATACCGAAGAAAGCTCATTTTGTCGTCCATCCCACGAGTTTATGACAACTGAGAAAAGTGCTGTAAACTTGACTGTATAGCATAAAGGATTTACTCATTATTTTTTATCTTTTCGTTTGATTGACTATCTGTTGCTTCATATTATCAAAAAGAAACCCAAACATAAGAATGTTTTGCGAGTTGATTTACGTTTTGTTCTTCTTCAGATTTTCATAGCCAATTGCTTTATTTTCTCTCAGCTCAGCTTCTGGGCTTCTACGTCTGTATCTATGGATTTTTTGCAGCATGGATAACTGGATTCTTAAGTATATTCATTGCCACTCTTCCGGAAACCAACATTATGTACGGTGCACACGTAAACTTTAAGGGAATTTCCTACCCTCGCTATGGGGGCATCAACAAAATGGGTAGGTTTGTGATTGTTTCTTTTATCATGCAGGCATTCACTGTAGTTAGTTTACTATAGCTACATATGTTTACTGAAAGGTTAAACTAATTATGGTATTTTTATATTAATAGCCATCTCTTCAATCAACAAGACGGAAGTTGCTGGTATTTGCACAGGAGCTGCCTCTATCGACGCATGCTCCTCAAACTTATTGGTAAACTTTAACAACCGTAACGCTGCTAAAGAGGGAGAATATGGAGTTAACCCGCCCACAGGTATAGTTCAAATCCCGCCCACAGGTATAGTTCAAATGCGTGGCGGGTACTCTCAAATAAGAAATTACTATATATTACATCATTGTGCGGTAGAATGGAAACCACGGTTTACCTTGCAGAAGACATGTAACAGCTCATAGTTGATTTCCCCGTGGAAAAGGCAGAAAGCTATTGTACGGGAAAGACAAATTCTTTCAAATAATCTAACACATTTTCTGTCAATTATTTGCATGGAAATCTGTAGAAGGTCTACACTTGCAGTGTACCGGAACTGACGATGTTACTCTCAGCGCCACATTGCCCACGAACAGTGACCCGCATTTCACGGGATCGATAATCTCGCTCGACAACACAAAACAGGTACATTCATATAAGAGATTTGACATTATAGCAACAAAAAAACTAATGACCGCACTGTCATACTGGCGGCACACGTTAATTTCTTACTTGGTATATTTATATCGCATATGTAGTATTCCCATAGCAAGTAATACATATGAGATTATTTGATGCCAAGTATGGTTCTCTTGTATCTTAGATCACTGTGGCATATCCCGCAGCCATGAGTCTTCCTTTTGGATTAAACATTACAGCTACTCCCGTATCCACTGGTATCGCCCCTGTTGCCGCTACGATTGTGTGCACAGTTATCGCTCCTACCCCTCTTATTGGCGAGTACGACACGTCATCGTGGGCATGGAAAGTGACATATACTTTACCGTCTACCGCTTAAATTCCATCCACGTACTAAAGAAAATGGACAAGAAACCTGTGCAGAAGCATTGACCAGAGTCACTGCTTTTGTCCCGAGCATTTATTTGCAAGTGGCGGTGTATAATCTTTGTGATGTGTGTTTATCCGTATTAAACACAAGCAACATATAATAAATAACACAAAGGATAAAGGATACACAGTGTAATTGGTTAAAAAAATATGCGAATGAGAGCTCGTATTACATTCTATTCATAAATGTAGACATATGAGAACACTTTCTCCTTCAATCAAAGTGTGAGCGATACACAGTGAGAGATGGGAACATACGTGTGCATATTCTAACAGATAAAGAACTTATCGAAAAGTGATATATTCTACGGTTTCAATGTCTTAATAACTGTATACCGTATCAACCCGGCACACGTCCCTGTCAGTTGTAGCACTCCCACATCAGATTAAACTGTTCGAGGTATTTCAGAGATGAGCAACACGCGAAGGAGTAAAGGAGCCCAAGGACTACTGGCCTGCAAAGATGGCAGTTTTACCTCCTTTTTAGCCTGGATTTGTTTCTGACCTTAATTTTTTCTTCAACAGGCAGCACATATCTTCACCATTAGACAGTGGCCATCCATCCGCCTACCAAGCCCATCCCCGCATCGTAAAAGGTGTAAATCAGGTAGTTCAGTTCGGATTTCCCACGTCGGTTAGAGGAGCGTCAGTATTGTCCAGTTCAAAATGGTTATTCTGAATGCAAACATTTCAACCATATCACATGAGTGAGTAACGAAGGTTGGAAAATGTTATGCTTCTTATTGTAGCATATGATGGTCCTAGACCAAGTTGTTTTTTTGGACTGTGTGCTTTCGAGCATCACACGTTGTAAACGGGTAAACGGACAGTCAGCCGAATTTAAGTTGTTCATCTATTTTGTACGTACATTCTTGTTCAATATTGCTGCCTTGCAAACAACACGTCTGACGACTATATATGAACTAAGCGACATCATGAAGATTCTTATCTCTCTTTCTTAAAATTTATGGACATAGACTGAGCAGTCGATATACCCAGAGCAGGATGAATGTTGAAGTACATACAACCAACCATTCATATGAATGCAGATGTGGTCGATAACGGCTTGTCATACTTGGTATAAAGTCTATAAATCAATTATAGTATGCGCAATGTTGCTTCGACTATACTCATGACAATCTTACAAGAGAAAAGAGATATGCTTCTGCGAAAATGAGAGGAAGACTACATAGGTGTGATTGTTTCATAGTTCCAACTTATATGTAAAGGTCGCACCTAGGCGCGTGTGCTGTACATTACAAGTGTTGTGGTTCTCTGTGAGCCGTTGAGGTTTTATTATCGATATATATGCACAACGAAGCACAATCGATATATTCTAAATGCTAAATACTCCAGCTACAACGTTGAGCAAAACAAATTTACAGTCGCAGTGCTCCTAAAATATTCATGTTACTTATCTTGCCGTCATCAAATTTTCGATGATATTTCATAGGCCAACGAATTGTCTACGAGAATATTGCGATCTATCCATCCATCTCTTGACGTACTTAATCATGTTATGTATTGAATGTAACTATTAAATTGCTAATAGTTGCACACTCATACTATACCGGATTATGACAAGGCTGCTGGCTACGCTAGCGGTCCTCGCATGCTTTCACCAGACGCGCAGTCAGCCGTTGATGGGAGAAGATATGAATAGCGCTACAAATGAAATTCCCAACGATGAAACTATTGATGATCAAGACGCATTTATGAACTACCCATTCAATATATGTCTGCTGAAGCCGAAGCCTAATAAGAAATTCGTCACACTTGAAGACTGCTTTGCGAACCCAAATACTTGTACAAGCCCCCGCAAGCTGGTACTCAACGAGACATTCGCTAGTGAATGTTATAGTGTGTTCTCCGGGGAGATCGTTGCGGCGAATCCAGGCTTTGAGGATGCTATCCAAGTGCTGGTGAACGCGACCGTACTGGGCGACCAAGCCATTGTCACATACAGTGATTTTCAAGATACTTCTAGTGAGATCATTGATGCGTTGGTGGATATGTCTGGGATCCTGAACAAAGTAGGTCGAGCTGATATTGATTCGGTTTCCGTCGATATTGTTCAGAATAGTGCCTATCTCACAACTGGAGGTGATACTATTGTAGGTTCTAACTCCGTATTCTCGGTGATAGATGGCAAGCGAGATCTTGAACATATCAGTTCTCCATCAATTGTGATGATTAGAGGGGATAATACCCTAATGACCACTTACAATTTAGAGATTAACCAGCAAGGAAATACCTCTACATTTGCAATATTGGGAGGAAGCACAAACATTGCGCAGACTGGAACATCAAATTCACTTTCACGAATGGAAAGGCCCGTTACGTTTATAGTGGGTGCCGGGACGAAAACGCGCTTGACATAAATGAATTTACCGCTAGTGATTTGTAAATCTCGATTAACACTGTATGGCTCCTCCTCGTACCTGTCATGACATTGAATATCGAAACCGTAACATACTTCAATGTCGTACAGATTATCGTTCGCGTACATTGATTGACGTAAATATTTCCATGCGAACTGCGCTCCGACTCATGTATACACATTGAGCGATTGTTCCCTCCCCTTATTGTCCACCATATATTCTCGTGTGTGTATTTCACGAGTTTACATTTATTGCTGCTGTATTGTCGTTTTCGTACATGGTTTCACTATAATATCACATCCCAGCTTTCCTCTGACTTATGTATACGAAGAAAGCCCAACCATGCGGGGTACCGATTGGCATCACCGCACATCTACGATTGCCCCCATTCAGTACAAATCCTCTTTAATCTAAGCTTTGATTCATGCGGGCGTTACGATGTGTGTTAGATTCACTCGTCGCGGACGTATCTACTAGTTGTCTGCATCTTCATCGTTGTCCCTTTGTAAGTTCTTATACTTCTTGTCCAAGATCTGTGCGTGATTAAGACACACAAATGAACAGAAGGAATAAACATAATACAAATTTAAATTTTGATACACAATCGTACAAGTACAAAACTGACAATCGATTTGAAGAAGCAAATTCAACAAACAATGGTGAGGGGAGCCTTTCCTTTCATACTCTTGATTAAACATATCAAGTGCATGGTAATAAAACATACATAAGACACAAGCATTCACATAACTAAATTCCAAAATACCTTGAATAGTTTATCATATTTTCCTCTCCACTTTCGCTCTGTTCGGTCTACGAAGCCCTTCTGTTGAAGCCTTTCAGGGTTCCATTGCTCGTAGTAAGAGATAATACGGTCACGTGGCGTCGCAACGAGTCCAATTTGCATAGCAAATCTATCATGTGTGGTGAGAAGATATTATGAGATGTATATGTTGGAATTTGGAAGGAGTGTGCAAGTCCTACTGATATTTATCACCCCCCCCTAACCTACGACTAGCCGTCAAGCTTAAATTCCCTCACATGAATTGGCAGGGATGCGAGACCAATATTATCCATATGGAGCAAGCGAAAAGAAAAAAGGCACATATGCAAACCACATCATTCACGTTCATGTATACCGGTAGGTAGTTACACTCAATAAGTGCATACATGAATTTTGAGCGGCAATAAACATAAGGATTCGGGGCACAAAGACAAATAAACAGCGAACGTAAGAAAGAGTGAAAATGACACTTACTGTGAGTTAATAAACAGCTCCCAACCGGATAGGAGTAGCGGAAGCAAGGGACCTCCTATAATGCATCATGATGATAGCCGACACGATGTTGGCAAAAAACAAATACGTGCATTTTCAGTATCATTGGTCAGTCCGTTTGGTAAAGGTCGATGTGGCTTACGTTTAATCCGAGAACGCAAAGAAAGGCACTACACACATGCACAACATAACAATCCTGCCGAGAAAAACCCAAAAAATATTCATTCAATATGGCACTAAATTCACATGCACTTCGTTTGAACTTATGTATATAGCGTGCAGATTCCAGTACAAACAAGATAGACCACCAATAATACGTGCATATCAAACAACACATACACAATTACCTAACATCAATATTAGAAAAAAATAATATTTTCCCTTGCCCGGTTCTTTATCTTCTTTATCGACATTTGATTTGCCACTAGTATCCACCGGATTTTTCTCCTTCTTGCGCCTACGTAGCTATTAATATCATTGTATGTTAGAGGTGAAGGTGAGTGTCTTAGAGGGGAACTGTGGGATAGAATGGACATAACAGACGATACGATGTAAAAATAAGGGGCCCAGAACATACAAATTGTATATCCCTAATATACATCAACCCTACCATAAAGGTTTTGTATATATATATATATATGTATGTATATTTGTGTTTTAAGTGCGTGCGTGTATCGAGCGAGTGCATGGCGCGCTTTCTGCACAAGCGCGAAAACGAAAGTCATTTATGAAGTACATTTGCTCAAGATGGCAATATGTGTGCGGGGGTGAACTGCGTTTCAAACGTCTCGTAAAAATTTGATTAGGACGATGGGTAATGGTGGGTGGGACTAATCATACGCAACGTATACTATGCATACCAGGCACAATCGTATTTCAATAAAACAAAGCCCATCGTCCTACATGCAAGGAGACTTGCTTTCATTTTTCTTGATTTCATTCCATTCACGCATACAACTACATTCTGACAGCCGATGCACCATAGAAGAGAGCACATCAGAGTTTCCTACATTCTATGCAACACCGTAGGACAGCACAGTAGTTAAACTCGTATCACCATACAATACCACATCACAGATTGCACCATACGTTAACTACATAAATCTACGCATATACGTATTTTCCAGTATATAGATAAAGGAAAACGAACAAGAAAAAAGAAAAACGTATTCTGCATACCTTCTCCTCCTTACGACGAGCATCTCCATTTACAAGGTCATCCACTACACTAGAATAGCCGACGACATTGCCATCGGAATCAATCTCTACAACCTTGTTATCATCCATTTTTTTTAGGTCTATACAGAATATACCTTTCTTCTATTTTACCGCTTGACCGGTGAGTTGAAGACTTTTTCTCTCGCTGCTTACAGTTGAGTATTGTAAGTGTTTCCTGTTGTTGCTTACAGTTGAGTTTTCAAGTGTTTTTATGTCAACGTAATGTTTTGGAGAGAAGAAAAAAAACCCCAAAATTAAAAACTTAGTATAAAACAATATGAATTAAGAGACCCAATATATATGTGTGCAGCGAACTAATAATGGCATTAGTACTATTGTTTGGAATTAAACCTTAGTTCAATATACTCATATTGCAACCCTGGCAAAAAAATAATTGAATTAATACCAGCGGCTATTTTTAATTAGTTCCATTGGAGATACGAGTGTGTATATTAAGTCTATGGTATTTACTCAAATTAATATTTTATAACCCAAAACAAGAGCCCTATAACTAACCCAAAACTGGTTTTTATTACTGCACGGCGGATATAAAAACTAGGTTTCTCTCCCGCCCTCCACGTGCACGTTCTGATGTACCTGTTGAGGTATGGTTTGGGGATTCCATTCCAGCACTCCTCTATGTACATTCACACTCTTCACGCATCTAGCATTGGTTTCCAAGGTAACACACACACACACACATACACACACACAAGTTTTGCATGCTTTTTAATAGGGCACTAACTAGAGTATGTAAAGCCTGTGCATGTAGTACTTACAACTCACGACCGTATATCAACATAAACATAGTACCCCAAGTTTTTAGTGTGAATAACTGCATCAACCGCTTTTCCTCCACAATTCAAGTGCGTAATATAAGTACACAAGCAAACATGGAGGCCAAAGCATTTGCAGATAACCCAACCCCATGGTATATGGTGATTAGTAATGTAGCGAAGAAGAAGAACTCGGGTAATTTAATTAGATCGGCTGCGGCTTTCGGGGCTAAACAGGTCTTTGTCGTTGGAAGGAAAAAGGTATACAACCTGTGTATGTATACATTACATTATCCTGTATAAGAATGGAAAGACTGTGTAAATTGAGACCTTACGTTGAGGACAAGCAATATTTTTTATGCGAGTGTACAGAAAACAAGTGCACCCCCAGCTGTGGTGTTAATAAGAGTGGGGATATAGTGCACATGCAGACATAAACATACACACACACACACACACACACACACACACACACACACACACACACACACACACACACACACACACACACACACACACACACACACACACACACACACACACACACATGAACATGAACATGAACATGAACATGAACATGAACATGAACACACAGATATGTATACGAAATCTCACACATGCACATACACTTTAACTTATTGATACCACCTAGGATCTAGTTTTCTTTGGTGCACATGGGTCTCAACGTCGTGTAGAAATCGTATTTTTTGAGAGCCTAATAAGTTTGAAAAAGCATTGTGTGGACAAGGAAATAACTGTTTGTGGAATTGAAATAGGAGAGGGAGCTGAGGCTGTAGACAAACATCCTTTTCGCGGTAATTCAAAATGTTCTGATGTGTGCTTGTCATGTCGTCTGGGTTGCGAATGGATATTTTCGGTCTTATGGTACTAACACTTTCATAGCAATCTATGTATGAACAAATCCATTGGTGTATCTATGTATATGTCGATTGTTCTATTATTGTCAAGATTTCGTCCTGACTCTGTGATATGATATGTCACTCACGTTTGCACTTGTGTATCCCTGTATATATTTATGCCTGTACATGTAATAGACGTTTCTGTTCACTCATGGTTTTTTTTGCGATTGTTTCGAGCCAGGCCCAACGGCATTTATTGTAGGTAACGAAGGTCATGGAATGGAACCTCGAGAAATTGGTATTGACTGTTGATATCAATGAATACCTCTCGCATCTACCATTGCATGCACATGTACTAGTGTCATTCTTCTATTAGATGCAAGCGTACCATTTTATAATGCGTACGCAAGGTTTGTTTGTCATGTGAACCACTAAATACGAGTGTCGGAACATATCTACTATATATAGAACCATCTGCCACACACATTCCTGATACATATCTTTTTGCCTAGCAATGAATATCATGAAAATCATATGTATGACTACAAGTATCTCTATTTAAGTATGTCCGTGTACATGTAAGCGAGTTATGCTAAAGCCATGGTGATGATAAGCACCGCTTCTCAACGTCAGATGTACTTGATCTCTGTTTATGAATGGATTGATCGATGAATCTGGCGTGACATAGTCGCGTATATGACGCGTATATGCTGACTATCCCCGGTCCATGCTAATCTGAGTGACTGCATGATATGCTTCTCTGATGTGTTTCTACTGCCTGGTTATACAACGTGTTCTCTACGGATAGGTTGCACTATATACTTTATGATATGACATGTTCAGCCGCACGTTTTGCTACTCACTCATTTGCTCCTTATGTAATGCTACGTTGACAGAGATCTGTGACCATTTGGTATATATCTCACAGTATGGAGACGGCACTGCCTCCCTGAACGTGTGCGTTGCCGGTTCTATTGTTTTCCATCACGTATGTTATTTTGTACAGTTTCTTAATGTAGAGTGGTGCAAATATATTGTGGTGTATGTGTGTGCGTATGTTGTGATTGTAGCGTGTAGAGTAGTGTAAGTATGGCGTTTTCAATACTGGTTCGTAGCACATATTCACAACATTGTATATGCTAATCTCTTTCCCCTCGCATGTACGAACTTGCATGAATATCTCCCTACAAAGTTTCCCTATTTACACGCGTATATTTTGATATCACATATATATCCTTTAGTCTTAGACTTGTAACATGAGCACTTTTGTATGTTTATAACATCCCGTTGATGGTAGTTAGTTTTACATAAATGTACGTGTACTGAAATCCTCATGCTAAAAGGCATCGACAGTTAGTTGCGGTGCGAGCTTGTATATTTATCTTTCTGTTGCTATCAACATTACAATTACAGTTCTGCTTGTGGGCAAAATATAAAGAAATGACCGTCACGGACGCTAAATTTGATGTGAATGAAGAACCGTTAATACCATATGGACAGCTTTCTGAGGCTGATATAGCCCTTAGAGAAGCCAGAAGACGAGCACGAGAGGAGAAGGCGGCCGCATGTGCTGAAGCGGCGGTAGAAGAATAGGTGCTTGTGTTATTCATGCAGATATAACCACTAGTTTTTATGTGTCTAGTGTGGAGACGAAGCCACATAGGAAGAACCAACGGTCGTTCTGAGGGCCAAAGGCTAGTGCGACAAGAGAATGAGGTGCTGCACATGTTGTGGTGAGATCACAAATGATCTAGTGAATCTACGGCCACGTACCATATACACGGAGACACGTGCATATGCATCGTACATATTTGAGAAATATATGAACACAAATGCGCAATGCTGCGCTTTGGAAGTTACCAAGTATATACGTCAATATTATTACACTATATGGTACCCATATTTCCTGTCGGCATTTAGTACTATCAATCTGACACTGATGTATTTAGACATAGCTGTACCGTGAGCTTTGGGCTGAGTATGTATTCGTGCTCAAGCCATGTTTTTGATACAGGTTACACTTGAGTGTACAATTATTAGCTTTAATTAACACTTATACAAATAAATCTTAGTCGACTATTCTTTAGTGCCTAGCTGGACTTGGATGGCTGTTGTGTACGCACATTGAAGAGAGGAGAGACAAAAGACTTCCCCCGGGCGCCACAGGGTAAGTTCGCCTCACGTATAGGAATAATCCAGTATATGGGCATAGCACATGAGTAGATTACAGATAATGCACGTTACTAAGAAGAACAGGTGAGAGTTGTACAATTGTACTGATTAGCAGATAGTAAATGATCTAGATAGGCCAATAAACCACAAACTTTCAAGTAGGTGCTGATTATACAGCTGGGCTTCGTCTTGACGTTTACTGTAAGTATCTCAATTGTTAAAATGTGTTTAAACATGTTACGTACACGAACACAAATTTCTACAACGTGGGTTAAAAAGCATTGACTCGCAATTTTTCTCCATACCGCTAAGAATGGTGAGAGAAGCACCACTTGCATGGCTACAACTGGTTTTATCACTTAAGTTACAGAATTACGTAGCACCAAAGCAGAAACTTACAAGCTGCCTTGTTTGTCTGAGAATGAATCTGACATTTTCGTACATCAATGCACCAGCCAATTTGTGTACTGCACACATAAATTAAATCTTCTTACACACTTCTGTGTACTGTATTAACTCTACACGTCTATCACATATTTGTGTGTAAACAGAATCTGCAGTGACATGAACTTCTTTACACTTGTGGGTCTGTGTTTTCCCCACAACTACCGGTATGATGGTGGGTGCAAATGACTATAAAACGGACCGACGATGCACACTTAGTCTTCCACAATAGCGTGCGTACTCTATCAAGCGGATGGACGCGATGCACACCTAGGCTTCAACAACAATGTACGCACTCTATTAAACGGATGTACACGATACACATTAGGTTGCAACAACAGTGTACGAGTGGCATAGTGTGTGTGTTATTTAAGCACTTCGTCCCTCTCTCTTCGCCTATCTAGAGCCTCTGATAACAGTATGTGCGTCTAAACCACACATACACGCACACACACACACACACACACACACACGCACGCATACACAAACACACACATACACACAAGTAAACACACACATAAACATCTTGTACTTACTTACATGGTATCATCTGTGATTGAAAGAAGTACTGGTATGAGTGTACATCTCATCAACCATGGAACACGACCACGACATTCTATAAATGCTTCATACAGAAGACGGGCATTCACCCTTCATACACGACAGAACTGGTTTGAGTGACGAACTTACAGCATCATCCGTATCGTCCAACTCAAACAGAACGGCTGCACTGATTCGTTGCTTTCTCAATTTCTCAATAAAGCACTCCCTATAGTGGGGCTTGTGGCGTTGTCATGTACTGGAGTTCTACACATATAACGAGATTCAATATATATCAAATACTATTATTCAGTGAACAACCAACACACCGCTCTACTACAGAGTAGCCACAGCGAGGATGTGAATAGTGAGTTGAAACTATATGCATCTTATGTGGATGCGTGTACATGCGTGTACGTATAAACTCTCATACTTCTCAGCACGTGTGCTCGACTGTACTGCGGTTTTGTCTTGCCACATCATGAACGAGCGAAGTTAATGAACAAAAGCTGTTCATGGGTAAGCAAATCCAGTCTCTAGATCCACACAGCGCCCGTCATTTCGCGTGTTGGACACTGTTATAAACTCCGAAGTTTTCGCTGGTGCATTGCAATGTAGGGACGACGATAAATCCGGATCGTGAAAAGTGTTAATTCTGGTAGTTCCGTTCGGGCTTCACACGGCAGTTGGAGGAGCTAAGTATTCTATAGTTCAAAATGGCTATTCTAAATGGAAATCGTAATGTGTGCTCCGCCATATTAAATGTGCGAGTGGCGAAAGCTATAAAGTTTATGCTCTGTGTAGACGTATTGCTCAGACATGTGTTGTATGCGTTTCAAGCATCACACATTGCAAACGTACAGCAGACAGTCAGCCGTATTTATGTTGTTCATCAATTCTCGACCCTACACTCAAGTTCAATATTACCGCCTTGTAAGTATTCGTCTGACGACCATATACCAACTAAGCGGCTTCATGACTGACAAGAATTTCCCTCTTTCTTACAATTTGCGGAACATAGACTGAGCAGTTAATTACAAGAATGGACGGTCAAGTCTATTTAACGTTTTTTGCGTTTGTAGATGTGGTAGACAACATCTCGGCATATATATAAGCTATAAATTCGATTATGGCATTGCGCGGTACTGCAGATATACCTAAACAATATTCGTGACTTGCACAAATATCCGTATACATCTAGATCCTAGGTAACGGAGTTACTTTGACGTTAAACATGTAGCCAACATTAACCACACTTGAGTATTTTCAGGGTGTATTTGAGCATCTGGATACACTATTGCACCGTTCGTAAATCATAGCAGCACTCGATCTTAAACTCAACTACTTAATCGGGTAACATCGCTATGAGCAATAAAAATACAGATAATAATAGGTAGTATTTGTATAGGTATTGTAGTGGTATTGTATTACAAATATACAACAAGAATGTATGCCAAGTTTATATATATATAACACTATTTAAATCTTTGATGCAAGTCAAGGAACGTCTTCAATCTTGCACCCATCACCCACATGCGCAATTATTGTCAATCTGTGCGAGTGGACTCAAATTATTCTTTCGGCTTGCATGCAGTGCCTGGAATGGGTCCCAATTGACTCGCAAGTATTCACTGCAGCACTCGAGACAACGATGCATAGGCAGATGCACGAATTCTTACCTTTGGCGGCAATCATCCCCACTGTGGCAAGGAAAAGCATTATTGAGATTGCGTTCAATATTTTTCCATCAATATCTATCAATCAATGTGGATGAAAACAAACAAAAACATGCTCATATATATATGCGCATCACTTCTTCTTTCACACTTCCATTCACTGCTCTTTGTTTCTTCCTTTGTGCTGCTCATTGCGGTATAAGTGTACTCATTCATACGTCTACTTTAGCAGGAAGAACCGAACACGGTATATGTTCAACAGTTGTTTTTTTTACGACCAACAGTTGTTTTTTATTACCAACAGTTGTTATTGATCAACCGTTGTTGTTTATGACCGACAGTTGTTGTTATTGATGTTCTCTTTGATTTGATGAACCATTTCATTTATGATTGAACCCTTACTTTACTCTTTAAAGCAAAATTGGTTCGTTTATATTAAACAGAATTGTAGATCGTTGGAATAAAATTAAAAATAGAGTCACTGATGACGTACTCATGTACAGTTTGCTAATTTGAGCCATTTGACGTACGTAGGCATGGTTAAGATGTCTTCATAACTTGAAACAATCCAATCGAATAAACTAATTTTTATTGATCAGTTACATTGGCTAGTTTTCAAATATATCAATCTCTCGGCTACTAATCTATTATGTGAGTCATGCCTATTTATAGAACATCTATGCATTACATAAGAATCAGTACATACGGTAGGAGTTTCCAAAGTCCTGAAAATTATTTCGTACGCCAAATTGCTACGTGAATGCGAAATTAATTCAAACATGTCAGTTTGAATAAACAAGTATCTTATTTGTATTCAAAACTGTTCATGTTTAAATCTGTTTATTTGTATCGTCTTGTAATTGGGAATCACTCCTAACTATTTATTCATATATTATTCAAATACATTTTTTTCATTTCTATTCACTTCTTTTATAAATGTTGAATATATGTTGAACATTTGTTGTAGTTAACATATTCTAGTTTTGGCGGGCTTTTAGGTGCATACACACACACACCACACACACACACACAAACATACACAGACACACACACACATATACATATATATATACATACACACACAGAGAGACACACACACACGCATGTATATATATATATACATAAACACACAAGAAACATATACACACAGACATACACACACGCACAGATATAATAATGTATCTGGCACCCACTTATTTCTCAGAAGAATGTCATAAAAAATTAGATCCAGCAATGTCTATAGTGTGCTATTGTTTGCTTGCTTAACCTTTTTCTTGAATTTCACACACAACAGTCATAAGCCTATTACTGAAAGAAAATAATACATAAGAAGATCAAGCTGTAAGTCATATTATCAGAACATCCCATCGTGATTTGATGATGACAAGTGCAAAGGATGTTTTCCCAGACGCTCTTTTGTCCAAAGTTCGCTCCCTTGAAGCTGGTACAATTTCGAGACAAATATCCGCACATGTCGACGTTTCTATGCACTATAGGCGTTGTTGCCATATTATCTATAGATTCAAAGAATTGTTCATAATATGTATGTACATACATTGCACATATAGCGTTGAGCATTCTGGAAAAATGTACCATCAAGGGGTGTCAGTGTATACTTCAATAACTTATCCTTATCCATGAACAAGAACACTAATATACAAGGAACACACGACTCCTTTGATGCGCAGCTATTGATAGTCAGCATGATTGTTTGGCCGAAACCAGCGCCGAACTCAAAAGTGTGTCATTATTCTGTGATTTCATTCAGCAGCACTGTATTTTAGCACTTGACACTTTGATCGAACATCTTTCTTTTGTATCCAGTCAAAAAACAACTTTAACTTTGTATTAATTTTTATATCATAATTTCTTTCACGTTCAAAGATAAGTATCTCTTGTATGGTTTCACGATAACGAATCTTTTCCTTGGTCAACTATACATCGTAGAAGAAGAATTAAAACACACGAAGACACCATGTCATGCGTATTTTAGAGAATGAAGACTTCGATACCATAGTCTACCGCTACACTTCGCATACACATAATAGGAACAGGAATGGATCCATACGGAACGCATTCCAATACGAAATATAGACTCCGTATTTTACTTCCTTTCAGTGATCGAACAAGAGATCGAAAAAAGCCAGCGTGAATATGGGCTTAGTACGGCTCGGACGGCCTCGATCTCGGACAAGATCCAAGAGAACTTGCAAAAGATGCGCAAACTGGACTCCGAGCTGTCTTCGCGAAGGTACACAATACATTTGCTATACGCAGTGTCTAACTATGAATGTTGTACCCAACTGCTTCTCTATCTTCTTATTTTGGATAATCTCATAGGGCGGGAATGGTGGCCCTTACTCAGCAACAGCAGATAAGAACCTTGAAGGCTGAGCTCACAACATACACACAGAAAGTTGAATTACAGACGTAAGCGAATAGTCCGATATGTTCTGTTCATTTCTTCCTCTTCATATGTTAACCCCGGAATGCGTGTGATACTCTATTACACCCAATCAGCGTTTTGCATCTGTGTATCAATACTAAACAAAAACTAGCACTCACATGCTACACTCGCAACCATCAAACTCACATAATCTTAATGAAGAACGCTGAATATTCATATACCATAAACTAACGTGACAAAGAGGAGCATTTATTCATCGCAACGTACGATGTTTCAATGGGCATGAACTTGTAGCATATTCACGTTTCCACTCGCTTTTCTTGCACTCGCAACGTATTTCCATTATAGAGTATACGCCCGGGATAATATTCTGTACGTTTCTGCATTCGAAGAAATAATATCAATGTACATACTCTAAATTGTGCCATTTCTCCCATACATGCAGCAAACTGAAAGAATCCCACATGGCACATTTCAAGGCCAAAGCCGATACCCAGCTTCATTTCGTTAATTCTAGACCCAATTTTATCGCACTTCAACAGCTTAAAGAGAAACGAGGAATACTGCTGGGTGAAGGTACTGTTGTGACCATATAGCGATGAATGGGTTATGTATGTTTACTATAGTATGACTATAATTATGTTCACGTGTAACATAGCATTATGTACAATGTCATGAATGTTTGTATACGACACGGATAAATGAATTGTGCTGTCTGCGTGAAACTTTGTATGTGTTTGTATATATGAATCTTTATCATATGGTGAATCGTTCTACATATTATAATTGACATACCCTCGGTTACAAAATGCTAGAGTGCAGCCGTAAGGATTATCTACAGAAACTCATGAAACCAAACAACATTGAAAAAGATAAAGGTTTGTGTATATATACAAGAAATGATGGGGTACAATAAAGGATGGAATACACCATATCTCTATGTAAGTGCAAGATATGTGCATGCGATCGACAAAGAAAGGTTTGTAAATTACACTGCGAGTTACTTAATAGTGCTAGATCTATGGAGTTATAATGTGTACAAGCTATCTTCGGCAATATGTGTACAGAATATTTCGGTAGACACCATAGTTTCCTCTTTGCGACTATGAATATTCCATTAATGTCCCAGCCATGCTCAAATTTGTTCACATTGTTCAAACGCATCAGATATGTGTCCTACATCAATCCTGGAGAATCATTCGCCCAGGTCATGCACTGAACTGAGAGAACCCCAAAGGGTGGATCCAATTTCAGTGCTGCTTGATTTGTAAGCAAGAAGTTTGCATCACTATATACTTTTACACATCTCTTAAGTACACCCACTTCTCAGGAAACTAGCCTTTTGTTTATTTTATATACGATATATCTCATGACAGTGATTCGATACTCCAAACATTACGTTTGGATATGAGCATATTTAAAGGTCTCTATTGACAGCAATATAGCACTCTTCCTTACTGTATTTTTAATGAACCGTGTTGAAAACGCATCGATTCGAAGCTTTGGATATTGCTTAATCCTTCTGATAAAATTACTCATTGTAAAGGGTAATATTTTATTACATGTGGCGATATATGTACACGAGTTTAGCGCTAAATATGGACAGGAAAATCTAAGACTGGCCAGAGTACACCATCAAATGATCTCGGCGCAATGTATAACAGAGAAGTTCAACAAAGTGATCGAGTATGTGATCTATAAGCAGTATGTATTCCAGGTTTTCACGCATGTGCATGTGTACAGTTGGTTTGTTCTCGAACGTTGATAGTGGTCTTGTGTTCGAACGGTACGATCATTGTGTCCTGACATGTAATACAACACAATAAATACAAAACTGTCACTGTCACTATGAATTGTACTCACGTTGCAGATATTGCAGTATACACTTATCTGCAAGTGGAATCATATATAAATTTTGACTGAATGGTACACGTGCGGGCACACACACACATGGATATGCGCATATACGCAAAAACACATCCATACATACTTGGGGTTGTGCGACTTACGTTCCGTATTTATACATATAGAAAATGCGATCTACTAGAGGAAGCTGGCGACGAGGTCGAGAAAAAAAAACTACTCGCAGCAGAAAAGTTGAAGAAAGAAATCAGCTCGGAGGTGGAACCGCTTGTCGCACAGAAGTCCACTGCTCCGCAAGGTGGGGAGAGTATGGCAGAGCTCATAGATATGCAGATACAACAATCGCTTGCCACGGATGACGACTCTGTTGTAATGAAGAAAAACACAGTCGTCGAGGATCAAATGGTACGCACACATGTGGCACGTGGTACATATATATATATATACTTGAAGACATTTGTGAGTATGACGTGAGATTTTCAGCTCATCCTGCCTTATGCTTTCGTTCCGGTATCTCAAACTTGAAGGAACACTCTCCATCTTCTCATGAGTATTTGGGTGAAAAGGAGGTGACCTCTGGAGAAGAGAGATGTGTTTCCTACGAACAACCTTCACCCATACTATCAGAGGCTGTCAGTATAAATGATGAAACGACATTCGATATAAGACATGACGTGACTCCTATTGTTAATGGCTTTGAGATAGAGCTGGAGGGTGGTGATAAGAACGCAACAACTCCTGCAACCTCACAACTAAATGAGAGTATTAACGTGCTTCCTCTCTCACGAGACCCGGATACGAGTTACGACAAATACATTAACAGTAATGATACTCAATCCAGCCAGGTATGTAGTGTCTCATAGCGTACGAGTGTATATGATACATACGGTCATGTTCGTACTGGTGTGTGTCTAAAAGCGTGTATGTATTCCGCATTACTATCACACTTTTATAGATACACCGAAACTTTGGTAACATTGTTGCTATGTAGGTAGAATTCCGGTCGATACCCACAGATCGTATATGCATAACAAACGCAAAAATTCACGTTAGATGCAAACCGCAAAGTTCAAACACTACTTAACATAATCACTATCTTCGAAGAAAACTGACGACATAAGAACGGACTAATATACCGTACAACTTCTATCATGCAGCTGAAACACATGCATACATGCACGTACGCATATATACATATACACGTTCTTATTCATGTATGCATACATAGATGTATGTATATGCACACTTACATGTGCTATGTGTATACTCGAAATATCTGCCCAGAATAAATTTGGAAACTCAGATGGACACTCTATCGAGAGTGAGGATGGACGAGAGATGGACTCACCCCTCTTCGGAAGTGCGAACAACTCTAACGATGCAGAGACGGGACAGATCCAGCCATCAGTTCTGGCTAGTGAGAAAGCTATAACCAATGTGTTAGTGGCCGGTATGTTGGTGTGTGTGACGGACAGTCTTTTTTATATATAATCTATCAAGAAGTTGTACAAGAATCGAATGAGAGGGATGGGTGATCAGTACGTGCACTATACAACATGATTTGGCTGTGCCTATGCACGATAAGCAAGCCAAAGTTGTATGTGCTCGTTTTAACTCACAGCTATACGCAAGGTAGGAGATTAAGCAGCTAGCTAGCCCATTAGAGCACGTTCTAGGAATACTCTTGATATTTTAGTGACGTGTTAGTGCAGCCGATATACGTATATGTCGTTGATTATTATGAAATTTCGAGTGAGCACGTATATATGATCGATTCACAAACGACGTATGTAAGTAGATGCAGCTGGCTAACGCCTATACGGACGTATGGACAATGCTTGTATTACCATGTGGTTGTACGCTCTTATAGCACGTGGTCAATGTTGGGCGTATGTATGTTAGAGGATTATGCATGGACATGCAGTTATTCCAGAAATTGGACGTGTATGTGTAAGCAATGAATGTATAGAGGTTGTTATGTGTCATACGCATCATGCATCTTCATGATTGTGAGATATCTATATTATTCCAAGTTTCAGAAGCGAATGACCCTCTCGCGTCGGTCCGACGCAAGTCTCCTATCAACAAACTGGCAAGCGGAACTCTCTCCTCGTCCGGAAGAGAACTCAATACAAATACAATCGAAGTGAATGATGCTTTACCGCCGGTATAACTACACAAATGTCCAAGTTCAATTTTATATGGAAATAGATATGCATTTATATTAGTATATGTACGAGTGCATATTTACCGAGCTTCTCATCTATATCTCCGTGGGCATTCATTACTTTTCTGTTGCTGACTTATTTGGTGCCTTGCTCATGTCTATGTCTGACTACGAGTGAAAGAATATACATGTGTATGTGGTTGTTTGCGTATGTGTTCTTATGTGGGTGCATTTGTGCCCACCATATACGGTAGTTCATATTCGTCTTGGTTTATTAAAGTATGTATATGTTACAGATGATATAAATTAATTTGCATTGATGGCAATGTATTCGCACATGTACTAACTTGGTATACCCGTATTGCTGGAAAACATCTTCAGATCGAAGTTGACCCACTAAAACCTACTTCTAATGAGCTCACTGCCGACTTCGAACTGTCATGCCTAGGTGATATGGTATGTTTCAAACATTGAAGGTTATAGTTATTGGAACCTTTTTGAATATCCAAGTGTTCAATATCCAAACTAAATGTACCTCTCCTACGAACCTATTTCTACGATGGACACAGTTTAAAATGTTTGACTGCGACGATGAAACTGATTCTTTCTACACAGCCAGGTAAGCAACTTTATGTGAGCATTATGAATCTCCACAGGTATGTATACTCTTTTATATACTTTCATTCATGTATATGTACATATCATCACGTTCCACCTTCGTCATATATATGTTCATATGTTGGAGTGTATATATGAATGAATTTAGAGTTTGTACCGTATGCCGTACATACACTATTTTCGTATTCATACGTTGCTTAGTTTTTTTAATGTAACCTTTTATTTGTCAAGTGTAGTACGTTCGTAGACCTGGATCTACGCATTGAAGCACATTCTGATTTCCTGTACGACGTTCTCTGCACTGACAATTTTTTATTAGCAGATAAACACATATTCCATGTTTACTTTGATGATCCGATGAAAACCAGTTCACATTGTTTGTTTCTAATATTCAATCAGATCTATGTATGCGGTCGACAAAACAAGCACTGCCAATGAAGGTACTGAAGGTAATTTTAGTATGTTGACTTCAACATATTTTGTTGTGTATAGTGGTTTAGGTTGGTACGTACTGTCCACCTGTGATAACCATACGCGTGTGCGATACGCTATGCCGATCATTGCTTGAAGTGTTGTTAGTAATTTATGATACCTTCATTGTACTTGTATAACTGCACCGCACAATAGTGTAATTTTCTTGGCTTGCATTTGATATCAGAAATATGAATTGGTCTTTTCCTGCGTATCCAGCGCTAATCCATGTAGTGTACTAATCTAATATTGCGGATAATGCTATCAAGCTTCAGGAGACACTGTCTCATCACCTACGCAGGTTGTGAAAGATGAGGACACAGTCACCGCACTAAATTCACGTTTCTCACTGGGCGCAAGTGTTTTTACTCCCTTCCACCCACCTAATAAGCCTTGAACCTGTGGCTGTGCGTCCGTGCGTGGCTCAGTGCCATCGTTAAAGCAAAAGGTACCAAGGCCGATAGCGGCACGAGAACAAATACAAACATCGATATTTACCCACAACTCGAAGAATGTGTGGTAAAATTTGAACAGCGATTGCCTTGAGTGAATATACACGTCTGACTAGCAGGGCGGTTTAGTTTCGAATAACACTTTCATGAAACCGCGTTTGTGCGAATGCTTTGACAAGAAAAGCAACATACATATGTACCACATATGGTTGTACAGAAAATGTATAAATGGCCTACAGCGCATATTCGGTGAAAATTGGATGCGAAGGAAAACTGTGCACTCTGCAACTTCGGCAAGAGATTCTACACTTTCTCACCAATCCATTATACCCTTACCCAAGTCACGTGAACTATTAATTGTGAATGAGCACGGAAAACCAAATAAAGTGACAGACATTACATGCAACTCTACAATACGGAACCGTCGTACACAAAGTGTGACTGATTCTTAATTTACATACTTGTAGTTTATCAAAGAAACACACATGCATACAGATGTGGTTGTGGTCACTAGATAACATGGACACATGGATACACTTCGCATTCGATCTACTACGTGAGTCGATTAAGTTACATGGTAGTATGCCACAAGATAGAATCATAGAATCACACGTCAAATTAAACTACAAAACGTGAAAATATTGACTTAAGCCTGCTCTTCCAAGGTAGGAGTTAATAGGGGGGGAAGACCTCGCTATGAATGTAGACACGTATTGTCAGCTCTCTTTGTGAAAAGTGCACATGACTACTCTAATATTTCAAACGCTCAAAAGGAGAGTTAGCAATACTTTCAGATCAGCGTTTATGCTGAGACAGTATTATATTTACAATCCTCAAAGTTCTGGGCAGGAGTTCTCATTGTAACAAGGAAATTGCTGTTTCCGAACACTTTATTTACAGGAATGGGGAACGTATTAGTGTATGTACCTACACATGTACGGAATTTTTAATTCCTGACCTTTGTTTGCTGTGGATAACTTGAAGCTTTTATGTATATAATGACATCATATACACTTATATGTCTAAATAATGCATATGTATGCAAGAAAACACAAGTGTGATGATAGTGACTATAGAATGTCTGATGTGTTTGTCTGTGTGCGTGTGCGTGTGCGTGTGTGTTTGTGTGTGCGCATGTGTTTGTGTTTGTGTTTGGGGTTTTTGTTTGTATTTTGCGACAAATAATGATATTTACGATACGGTTATACCCCATTTGTTTCTTACTCGGCCGTTTTTAGTTAATCTAGCAGTCCCCTTAATTTATGACATTCAAAATGCAACACACACACACGCATATATATACACACGTGCCAATCTGTTCCCACTGCTTCTGTATTATCAGCAGTCGATCTACGCACACACACACATGCACGCACCACAAACGTACGCACGCACGCACGTACACGTACGTATACACCACACACTAGATGTATTGATACTATAAGCTACGCATAGTTAAACGTACTTACCCTGTACACGTACTTATCACATACAGATTGCGGATAGGTGCTTGTCCATAATCATAATACATCAGCAAAAGTACAACAAACTCGTACACATTAACACCATGCCGTCCAAAACAGAAGAGAGATCGTTAAAACGGTCGAAATTGGATGCAGACATTTCTGTTAAATCGAAATCGGATAAAAAATTCAATACACTAGTCCTTGACAAAAAGGTTCCTGCAAACAAGACGATGAAAATGCTATCGAAATCAAAGAAGACCAAGAAAGAGGTTGTGCCAAGCAGCAGTGAGAGTAGTAGTAATGAGAGTGAAAACAAAAGCAGTAGCAGTGAAAGTGAAAGTAGTGGCAGTGAAAGTGAAAGTGAAAGCAGTAGCAGTGAGAGTGAAAGCAGTGAGAGTGAGAGTGAGAGTGACAGCGAGAGCGAGAGTGATTCTAAATCTACAATCCCTGCGCCCATCAAAGGTGCAAAAGTCAAGGTAAACCAAAGTGTGAAGCCTGTTGCCGTAAAACCAGAGTCGTCATCTAGTGAAAGTGAAAGCGAGAGTGAAAGCGAGAGTGAAAGCGAGAGTGAAAGCGAGAGTGAAAGTGCAATTGAGAGTGAGGGTGAGACGGGGGTTGCTGTGGTTACCGATGAAGCGGACATGGATATACAGGGTATTCCTGTCGGTATTGAGCTGTACCTAGTCGACAAGAAGGTATTTATATTAAACAGATAGATGTGGTACGTGTGCTTGTTTATTCGTCCATATTTATGGGTCTATGATTCTATGCATGCGTATGTGGTATATATATGTCAATACGTTTTTGCGTACGGCGTGTGAACTATTGTACTTCAGTATGCTACGCTCACACTTCGCACTGTAGTTTACTTACATATACCAAGATAAACACATTCAAACGGAGATACGCATAAGCGAGGTGTATGTCGCCTGTATTTCAGATTTACGAGTATGTATGTATACATACAACCAAAGACGACCTGTGAATGTACACATAAGCAAGATTTTTTTTTCCTGTCGTTTATACAGATAATATGAACACTTCTCACCACTATGAGTATACCTTCATAATCATAGCATGCCTGTATGTATAAATACTGAGAGATTAGAACACATGATACGTCCATGTGGTGAGATTAAAATCGATTGTCATACAGTATTAACAGGCCTATGCATATACGAATTGTTCCATGTATTTATATTTGTATTCAGACCAACATTGCGTACAGTCATCTGTACAACGATCATGGACACTTTTCACCCTACCGTGTCGGTAAATATGATCCAGTAACAAGCAAGATCAGTTTTGATAAGGACACTGTGGTAACGAAGGTTACGAAGGCAGCAGCACCACCGAAGGAGATTGAAGACGATGCAGAAGATGAAGTATGTATATATATGCGCGAATATTTGTGCGCCTGTGATATACATTTGCATATATATGTTTGTGTGCATACGTGGACATGCGTACTTGTGTTTACATTACACGCTTAGACAAATTCTCATGATCAGATCGTACGCAAACACAAACTCATATGCACAAGCATGAGTACCTGTATATACCGCATCATTTTAACATACAGATAAAAAACGTGAATGGCAGGTATATGATTTGGCGTATCCTTACGAGGTTGACGATTTGGATCATTGTGAGACACCAGGACGAGCGTATGAAGATATTGGACCTATTCTCAGTTTGTTGGCCAAGCGACTAGGAAAGAAAAAACACGAACTACGAATATACGACCCCTACTATTGCCAGGTATATTTAAGTACATGTATGAGTATATGTTTCGTTTGCTATATGATTGCTATTACAAGGAGCCGACATGAGCACACACTAATAGTTTTATATTTGCAACCACATAGGGCTCCGTTGTGAAACACCTTGGCGATCTTGGCTTTACCAATGTATACAATAAACGTGAGGACTTTTATCAAAAAATGGCGGACAGAGAGATACCAGACCATGATGTGCTAGTTACAAATCCTCCTTACAGTGATGATCATATTCCGCGCATTCTCGATTTCTGCCTTCATGGCAATCAAGATAGGCCCTGGTTGCTACTTGTACCTACGTTTGTCTACACAAAGGATTGGTATATTCCTGCCCTAGAAGAGAAAGGTCATGACTGCCACCCCATGTATCTTGCCCCCAGAAAACGATACAATTACTGGGCTCCAAAGGTATGTACATGCACACAAGATGAGTGTATATTTTATGCGTGTGCTAGAGTTCGCTTGTGAATATACTTGTACGAATTTATATCATGACTTCCTATCTTAGTATGCTTATTTGTTCTTGCAATACAGGGAACAAGAAAAGAGAAGAGAAAAGAAAAAACGTCACCTTTCGTCAGTTTCTGGTACATCGAGCTTGGTAAACATACACAAAAGGTGTGTGATACATTATTATATTTAGTCACATATTTCCATGGACGTCCAAATACAAGATACCACAAATGTGCGTGGACGTTTAAGCGAACCTTATCCAATTACATACGTACACGGTACGTTTATAATGTTGTATACTCTCTACCCGGTATTATATTGTTATGAAATTACATTTGTACGTATTTTTGGCTATTTGCTACTCTTCTCATCCCTTCCCCGGCCAAGCAAAATAATATACCGTTTTGAAAATACGCACCATCTACTCACATATCAAAACGTTCTCGCGCGTACTAGGTTTTTGACATGTGGAACCTTCGTGGCTATGGAGGGGACGACCGGGGTGGCACAGACGGATGCGCACTGGCTCGTTCAACACGGTCATTGCCGCCTTCACTAAAAGATGAAAACGATCCTACTCGCAAGCGTTTACGAAAAAAACAGAGGGACGCTATTAAGAAGCGCAAACTTGAAAGTGGAGAGAGCTAAAACGTTTGTACCATTTTGTACATACTCCATAGCAGATTGTATATAAAGATGCTTGTTTACGCTATAACTTGTAAGATGAGTATGTTACTGTGCAGTTTTGCAAGAATATGGTAATATTTCTTCCAGGACATACCCTTAGAACGTATAACGTGTAGGATAGGATTATTCTGCGGAAAGCTTGAATCTTCTCACAATTTTTATCTTGATTTCCTGGGTGGATTAACACGCTCAGTGGTGTAAGCGACTCACGGGCAAAGCAAGAGGTAGAACTATTTAATTTTGGGTAGACATGATGGCAAAGCCACAGAGATGATTTGCATACCATTTACATAACAGCTACAAACCGATTGTGTATCTGCCTGTATATATTGAGCTGGATACTCTTGTGTAGTACACGTGAGGAGATACTATGCAACTCTCTCTCGTAGCGCTGTCATCCCAAAGTACAATCTTTCCTGTGCTCGTATTTATGTAAGAAATAAAGCATTCACATTACTATTGTAAAAGAGCGTGTACATAAACACCCCAAACAAATGAATAAAATATTTCTTTTACTGCTATGGATCGATTCTACGATTGAATTCAAAGTATGTATTCTAGAACAGAAACACGTTCAACGACTGAACGTATCAAGAAAAGAAGATTGATTACATAATTAAAGCTCTTCGTGTTCGAAATCATTAATTGGTGCATTAGATAACTTGAAAGTGTTTTGAGGTTTTCTAAGTATCGAAGTGCATGAATAAGGAATTTACAGTTTGTCTATACGCAGACTGCTATTAGTTTGATAGGAATACTATACTGAATATACTTCGGATGATTCATCACCCACACATTTTCTCCTTGAATTTCATGGTAAAAAGAGGTCCCGTGAATCTCTCCCGGATTTATTTACGTTTCTCCTAACAACACACCATACTTTTCGATGCTATTACTTTCGGAAAGTACAAACATTCATGCTTTCAGTTGTAGAAGCTTACATGGACTGCCACTGCTGTCATTGATATTAACAATTATCACTCATTATTGATGGCCACGATTGATTTTACGTTGCAAGCTATGATTTTCTAGCTTCTTTACATGCAGTAACCGTCAAGTGGAGTTCAGTCTTTGCACTTCAGCTTATGACAGCAATCTGGACTGCTTAAGCAAGTATCACCTGACCCTGTGCAAGCACGAACAGCGGTGGTCATCACAAGCATGGCCAGTAGGAGGAAGAGCTTATCAACAGTGTTCATAATGCAATATCTATTTTGATTATTACTAAAGCAAAGTCCCTTCACCCAAATCTGGGGGGTTACAGGTAGTGCCCTTGTCCACAGTGGAGAATACAAACTTGAGATCAAAAGGAGCCACATAGTGATCCACAACACAAAGACTCAGCCTGTAGAAAAAAACTAGCATGCTCGGGATGCATACGGTACAATACAAACTCCATAAAGCCTTCGAGAGTGTCAAAAACATACTCTTCACCATCTGCATTCTGCATTACCACCAAGTTGACGTTGTACTACAACTCAGTCCCCTCATCTTCCGCTGGTAAGGTAGCACAAATCTCGATCCGTCACGACCATGCAAGAGTATACTTACTTATGGGGGTCGTCGCTCTCAGTTCATTCCCCCAATGCTGTAAATTATACTCGTGTAGCGTGGTATGACAGTCCTTGAGCATTTGTGCAATCTTTAAAAGCCCTGTTTATGGCTCTACTTGATCTAAAAGAAACTTTTGATTTACACCATTCTCGAGTTCAAAACTCACGTACATGGAGATTAATATTCCGTTTACGGAACTGCACATGTATGTATTTGTGAAGGGCCCAGGGGCACCCATAGTGGGGTTCCTCATCCCAAGCATTACACACACATACAAGTCTGCATTTAAGAGAACAGCGATCTGAAGAACTCCGCATCGCAAGTCACGTTAACATATGTATGTATCATACTGAGTAGTATGTAGTGATAACGTCAGTATACAAAAAAGTTGTTTTGTTTATAAATAATGATTTCGCTTACACATGCCACTGGAAAGAAAGAAAGCTTAACAGCTCGTGTGAAGGCCATAGAGTTAAAACCTTTTAATATGTTTGGTGTTATTCATTAAATTTAATTTTAAACCAATAAAAAGTATAGACTATCGTGGCAACATGAACGTTATAAACATATAAATAGTTTTAATTGGACATTAGATACAACGAGTGCTACAAACTTAAGATTAAACCAATAAAATGAGAAAATTGATAAATGACCAATGTATGGCATAATGTGATTAATTTTAGTAACAAATAATTAAAGTGAACCAACCGTTTCTGTATTTCGGACGTCCGTCACAAAAACGTGACCGTCTTTCTTCAATCTCTCCCTCTTAACGTGTGTGAAAGCAGAACTTCGAGGTTAGGTCTTCCGTTCAATAAATACAAACAAACAAACAAACAAACAAACAAACAAACAAACAAACAAACAAACAAACAAAAAAACACAAACAAATAAGCAAATAAGCAAATAAGCAAACAAGAAAACAAGCAAACTAGAAAACAAGCAATCAAACAAGAAAAAGCAAACATGAAAACAAGCAAACAAACAAACAAAAACAAACAAACAAACAAACAAACAAACAAGCAAACTAATAAAACAAACGAACAGACAGACAAGTAAATAAATATACAAACTCAAGAGATATGATAGACCTCACGTAGTAGTGTAACTTGAGCTAGTTGGGGAGAGAGCAAGGACAAACTTCAATGTAAAGAAGCGGGTGGAAACAGTACTGAGAAAAGAAAAACGAAAAGCATCGCGGAAGGAAGATGAATGAGCAGAGCTGTGAGAAGGAATGAGAAGAGCAGAGACTGGTGAGTTAATATCACGCGAACGATATAGAATTCCTCTATTTTATTTATTTAGTTTGGTTTGGTTTTTTTTGTTGGTTAATTTTTTTTTGGCACGCGTACGAGATGCCCTCTCAGTCGTCGTGAATTAATTAATTAGACAGTGTATGTTTTGTCTTGGTACATAAATAGGCATGAAGAGTGAATTGCTTAATGAGGAAGGGACACGGGGTGCGGGGGCCAAAGATAGGGCTTATAGATCGATCTGCGTTGTGTGTGGACACTTGCATATAAAAACAAAAAGAAATATATTATTAAATTTTTCGTTAAAAAATATGGGCGTAAGGGGGGCAGAAAGACGGTAAAGAGAGGTTTTATCTACCGCTTGTGTTGTGCGAGTGAATGCATCTGATATATGTATGTGATATGATAGTGTTTTGTTTGAGTGAATGTAAATGTTAGAAGTATATGAGGGAGTGAATGTGTTGTGTATATATGAGTGAGTGTGTACGTTATCTGTGTGTGTGTGATGTGTGTGTGTGATGTGTGTGTGTGAGTGTGTGTGTGGTTTTTTCTCTTCCTTTTTTTTTTTTTTCCTTCTGGTTTCTTCATTTTTTTTTTTCCACTTTTGTTTTTAATTTTACTTTTCCCTTCCGCCGTACCAGTCAATGCGGTCTCTCGGGCCCCCGGCTGGGGGTGCGAGCGATGTGCTTCGCTGTGAGTGTGTGAGTGTGTGAGTGTGTGAGTGTGAGTGTGTGAGTGTGAGTGTGTGAGTGTGAGTGTGTGTGTGTGTGAGTGTGTGTGTGTGTGTGTGTGTGTGTGTGTGTGTGTGTGTGTGTGTGTGTGTGTGTGTGTGTGTGTGTGTGTGTGTGTGTGTGTGTGTGTGTGTGTGTGTGTGTGTTTGTGTGTGTGTGTGTGTGTGTGTGTGTGTGTGTGTGTGTGTGTGTGTGTGTGTGTGTGTTCTCTGTGGTGTGCCTGTGTGTCCTTCCACTCTCTTTACTCTCTCTCTTCTCTCTTTGTGCAGTAGCTCTCACCATTAACGTTGTCATTCTATCACTCACTCGCACACACACACACACACACACATACGCACACACGCACACACACACTCACACACTCACACACACACACACACACACACACACACACACACACACACACACACACACACACACACACACACACACACACACACACACATACAAACACAAACACAAACCCATTCACTCCAAAGGTTACATACACCCTTACGATAAACATTGGCCTTCGATTTTCAGTTTGGTACTGTACGTGCTGCTCTCACTGCATTCAGCCCCATTTCACCATCACGCAAAATTTTTACCGTCTCTTCATACGTAAATTTTTCACCGTATCTTCATGAAACTACCGTAACCTCACCTTCAAAAACGTTACAGTACAAATATTAACTCAGTCTAGCATTGACTTTGTTCTTTTCAAATGAAGTTCAAGCGGGGAGACGGCATTGTCTGTCGCGGGGATAACAGAGACATGAGGCACGTCGTGAGCGACGGGTCTGACATGGACGCCGATGACCATGTATCCACTACAACTGACCCACGTACGGGCAAGCGGCAACGCCTAGACTACGATGAGTTTGACGATCGTCATAGCAATGAGAGCGAATCGGCGTATTATAACGACTCGCAGACGTCAGGTCTGGATGTACACAATCAAACGGACGTGCAGACTTTTGGATACGCGCATAAAGTGCAGAGCGAGGAAAGGGGAAGTGATGTGAATAAGGATCACAGTGTAGTTGTCGAGAGTGATGACAGTAGTGTAATGGTGGAGAATGGCACAGTTAGTGTTGAAGGAATGGAAATGAAGAGAGAAGACATAGATGACGAGCCTGATGCTATTATCGATGTTGAAGGGAATGTGGGTAGACAAGATAGAGATGATGCGTTTGATGATGTTGACGACGAAAACGATGATAGCAAGAATGATGGCGAGGATGAAGATGTTGATGATGATGGTGAAGATGATGATGAGGAGGGGGATGATGACGGTACACCACAGGGTGAAGCAGCGAGCATCACGGGTAAATCAACAACAAGACACGGCGCACAATTGCCGTCTCGCACCAGAAAGCGTAGAGTGAACTTCTCAGCGAGCATGGATATTGTGTTGTTGAAGGGGATTGCTCAAATTAGACCGTATGCAGCCCCGAGAGGCTATGTAGCACGTGCATGGGAGGATGTGAGTGTCTTTTTCAATCACCATGGGTATGATTCAACACAAGACACGTGCAAGAATCGCTTCCAGAACATTATGGATAAATATAACAGTAACGGCAAGTTCCCTGGCACCACGTCTGAAGTGGCTGAAAAACGTCGACTGCTGATGTACGTATCTGAGGAAATGAAGCAGGGGTCCGAGAAGAACAACGTGGAAGGCAAGGAAGCGAACGATACTCTGTCTACACTTTGTACGCTTAAAACTAAGAAACGTGGACCCAAGGCTGAATGGGTGGGTACGGGGAGAGATCCAGAGCAAGAGGATCGACACAGACGTCGCACTGGACATTCGCGCTCGCAAGGAAGTGGTGCTGCGCATGATGATAAAAGGGGTGGTTACATGAACGGTGATGCTAATAGTAGTAGGGATAAGATTCGGCATGATGTGACAATTTCACATGCTCCACGTGATTCAATTGGTGGACTTGCGAGATCGTTGACATCTTCCCCGGCCAAGTCTACTGTTCATAATCTGAATCATATGAGGAGAAAGAAGGATCACATGGAACGCCAAGCTCAATACGACTTCACGGATGTCCCGCGCAATGCACACATCAAACAACAATCCGGTGTTTTTTATCCTTCATCTCACCAATTGAAATGGCATTCGCAGGCGAATATGCGCAGAGAGGAAGGTGCATTCAGTGACAGTAGATCTAGAACAGATCCTACTCCCACGCGCTTGCTATCGGGTAGAAGTCGTCATGATAGAGATCGTTATTCACACTCTCATATGTATTCTAATGAACGTGGATATTCTCATTCACAAGCACATCCATCAGATGAAGATTACTACGCACATTCGATCGGGGTCAGAGATCGTGGACGTGGGGATGTGGAGGAGGATATGAGTGAAAGCGGCGCAGACGGGGGTGATATTGTTGATATTTTGGAAGCTGAACGGTATGATGGGGATGCCATTGACGGTGAGGTATTCGCTAGTTCTCAAGCAATAACTTCGATTCACTCACTATACGAGATTGCAGATAAAAAGTATCGTGACCGTGAGGAGGAGAGAAAGCTTAGGCTCAAGTTGTTTGATCGTAGCATGGCGGATGTTAATAGGCGTTTGGATAATGAATTAAAAGAACGTGATATCGCAAGGGAATCAGAGAGACACGAAAGGCGTCTTGATAGACAGATGAAACTGAAAGCTATCGAGTATGATCACCAGTTGAGATTGAGAGAGATACAAGTGCGCGAGAAAGAGGCTTCTGCCCGTGATGATGAATTCAATATGTTGAGAAAAATTGTAGTTGGTCTTGGGGAGAAATTGGATGCTATGGAGCGTCGACAGATGGAAGAATCTAACGAAGCACGTAGTAACTGAGAATGTCGATTGTATTCATATGTTTGTACAACATGGAGATATGTAATTGTAGCTCACTCACACTCTCGACAAGAAAAAATACTCTTGAGTGGCAATTGTTGTATTGACATATAATGTAAATTTTATACACATACATATGGGCGCATGGTATTCGTAAGTAATAGAATCGGTGGTACAACGTACGTCCGCTGAGAATGTAAATTTGTATTGGTCTGGAGTGCATATGCATGATTATGGATTGTGTTTTAGTAATCCTTGACCACACTAATACACATATGCGAGGAATGCATATATGTACTGCACTACGCACTTGTGCATGTGGCAGATTATTGAGGATGTAAGGGTAGTACGCGCCATGCTATGTGTGCCGGTATTGGATGACGATGGAAATGCCGTTTACTGTAGTCTTACGCATCGTGTGCGTGCTGTGTGGCTGTTTCAAACAAGTATAGGCATACGCACCACGTACGTGCGTGTATGATAGGTCAGTGACCGGGATGAGAAACTGCGTAGAGTCTTAACTCGACTGGAAATGTAATCTATTTGTCGTAGTCTGGCGTATATCTATATATGTGTATGTTTGTATCTTGTGCACGCATGTAGATGTGTCTGTGTACACTGAATGATAAGAGATGTGAAGATTTAAACGAGATACAGATAAGTCGACAGGGAAGGAAAATTCCATATTTGGTATATTTATATATATATATATATATGAGGGAGATGGCAAGGAAGTGTTGCCTGAACTACTCATGTACACGAAGTATGCATTTATATAATATTAGCAATACTACGTACGCTGACTGGGAGTGGAACTACGCTTTGTACTAGCGTACGATGTTAAAAATAAAATATGTAGCAAACAAGAATGTTGCATGATGTACGATCAATAGAGATACATATACACATACACTACATTCGTATGACCTTGTTTGTGATACAACAGTTTAACCACTCGATATGCACAATTCATCTGTAAATTATTTCAACTCGGTTTGTGTCTAAAATAGCAGAAATGTTTTTACACTATTTCCCGTTTATGTGTAAACAATTCGACTTCCTATATATATAGCTGGTAGTAAAATCAAACGATATACTGCCGCACACAAGCATGTATATGTCTTGACAGATGCTCCAAGCAACTAGTTTCCTGTTGTTGGAGTCATAGCGGATACACTCAATGACTAATTCATTTTGGAAATGGTAATTCAAAATAGTTCAAACAGCTTATATACGATCACGAACAATTTTAATACTCGTTTGTCGGCATTTAACATCTTCTATCTATATATTTAGAACGTCTATGACAATCCAGGCCGCATGTACATAAACATTGGCTATTACTACTCGATGATATTTTTAGCCCTCAAAGAACGACTACCAACTTTTCCTCAATCTGATTGAATTGGCAACGTATCTACTTAACAAAATTGGCGTGAGTGATTGTTATATACACACGTGGAATACCCGCAAACCTGCTTTCTCATATTGACTATAAAATACAAAGAGATATTTATGGGTACATGAATAAAGCACATTCACTCAACTAACTACTCTGTATACAACCTTATTCTTACCATCAAAGTCTAACGTTGCAACCCTGACCGTTTCTGGGTCCTTTTCAACTAAATACTCAATAAAATGATTGTATGTAGTAACACGTGTGCCATCCATGAGCTTTCTATCCGGAAATTTCTTATGAAACACGCAACAGGGCACACATGCAAAAGGTTTGTTCATGCTTATCGCCAAATCGGCAATAATTTCGGTTGCTTGATCCGGATGCATACCCACGACTATGGAAAAATCAGTCAAGTACGATTCTACATTCTGTAAGTCTGATACAAGATGATCGCACGGATCTGACCATTCTGTTCCTTTTGTTTGTATTTATGAGGATAAGTATTTTTTGTGTGATTATGTTAGGTATGTGATCATTAGAGTGATACTTCTGGATCTGGTTATGTCGACAGCCTAGATGTCAATACCACAACAGTGCAAACAAAATTCATTAGATTGACATAGCAAGTTTAACACAGCTTTAGGATATTGTTTCTTGCTGGTCTACATATAAATCAGCACTGTCAATAAGTATATCTGCTATTAAAGTCGTATCAGTGTGTGCGTATATATAAGCGATGTATATGTATTCTAGTGGCATGCACATTGTGTATGCATGCGTTTACATGAGGTCAAAGACGCGAAATTGTATGTGCATCCACTTTCTGTACCTGTTCTGAATATAGGTTCATCGTCTTCGGACTCTGGATGTGCATCGTTGTTTAGGTCGGTATCCATGTAACTGTAATTACGTTCACGTATATATGAATTGTATGTGCTACATTTTCATGCCAGTATGTTCGTTAATTTTTGCAGGTGTACTATGCGTATCATATTGTTCAGGTATCCTGATATGTCTATGCATTGGTTGGAAGCACAAGTAAGTATGTACATGTTCGAATTGTACAATGCATCCACATATGCACAATACATTTTGCAAGTTGTGTTTACATGTATATATATGTAGAAACACGAATCCGTGAAACTAGAAAGCGTAACTTCAATTTCATTGATCTATTTTTACTCGAGCAAGAACCAACTATTAGACACGAAAAGACACACGGGTATGGCGGCGTGCGAGAGCGTTGCATTTTATGTACCTACAGAACAATTGTATCGTGTATGTGCACTTTAGAATAAAGTCCGAGAACTACATACACACAGAGGTTCACATACTGAGACATATGCTCAAAAAATGTATCCCCCAGTTGCAAATACATACAGCTCATCATTGTCATTATTTCTAGTTTGTAACCCTTTCTTGTTCCAAACCAATTCCTCGGCCTGCGCGAGATACACATCTACAGTATCCTGACAAATTGTCTTATCCTTGACCTGGCCTATGAAATCCTTATCTAAACAAATACGGAGCTGTTTTGGAACCTAGACGATGATAATTGAATATATAATCCTCACGTACGTCAGCACATACGCGTATGAGTGCATATACATACATGAAGCTGTGTACAAAAAAACTACTAGAAACTCATGAAAAAACAAAAGATTGATACTGAAACAGGAGTACAGAAGCGTATGTATACACACCACACCAGTGTAAGGTACAAAATTAAAAATGTTATCACCGCTTTACTAATACTTGATTAACTCATTCACTCATTCGCACATAAACATATACATACGCATATACATTAGCTAAAACATACAGCCATTCTGTTCCCAAATTCACTGGTAACGCCTCCAATTGATTTGTTACGGTGAAATGCACCCTTCTCCAAGAGAAAACGAAATCGGCTTCCTATGAACAGTGACGTATGCGAGAGCTTGTGAATATGCCTTTTTACCTTTGTATGTACGTGCGTATGGATGCACGTATCCCTATGTGTCTTCCAGAAAGCATATATACGCATGTCCGTTGTCGTATTCTTATATTCAATGCGAAGCAATCGATTGACATTTGCTGCCACAATTTTGTATATCATGACATCCAACACCTCAGTCACCGTGCAACTTGTCTTTATCACACCATCTCACGAACAATTGGAACATGTTCGAAACATAAATATATGCAGATATGTATATACATGATAACGCCAGACAACATCACGTACCTGCTGTAGTATTCCTAGGTTCAATTCTAAGCGTTGGGATGTCATTCAAATTCACTAGCTCGTAACTTAATAGTCCTCTTCCTGCAGCTACATCTAACACACCTCTCCCGTTTTTAAGCAAGTCTATCCCATATGTATTTATTAAAAACTTTCTAAAGGCAGTGGCACGACTCTTGTTACGTATACGTTGTCTGCTATATCCTCGTTTCATTTGTTTGGGCTCTGGCAGTACTTCTCCCTCGTTCATATGGTGTCTGAAGTAACAGTTTTCTCTGTTCAAGCAGAACATGTGAGTATATGGGATACAACAGTACACATGAGTGTTTGTTTGTCTTGCATAGGTGGTGTCAATCGCAGGGGTTCTCTCCAATTTTCTTCATCATACAAGTATATACTTGTGGGCGATTATGTGTAGTCCACATTGCAAATATCGAACTTGTTTTCACCTCCGACAGGTAGTATATATGTATACATCACACAGAGGCTAAGACATTGGTCTGTATTGATAATAAGACATTACACGTACATGTAGGCATACATCAACATGCAAGCAAGTAAACTTGTGCACCTTGATTAATAAATATATGATGCTACCTCATTGCACATGTCTGTATCCGTATCCAATGCTTGCAGAGAGGACGGTCCTTTGTTTTGACATTCATGTCCAGCCTACATTCGTTATGCACCAGCAAAGATAGTTCTACAGGTTTGCTACATATCCGACATAGGGAACCCATAACGGTGAAAAGAGCAAAAGGTACAGCTGCGTATTGTTTATGTTCTTGGCGAGTACGCTGCGTACATCTATGCATGTAAGTGTTTTGGTGTTTTGCAGTGGGAGGGGGGGAGGGGGAGTGCGCAGACCGTGTGTGTGTGTGTGAGTTGAGTGTGTGCACGTGCTTAGTATACACGTGCACAGTTACAATAAGTGACGAGGAGTTAGTAACTCGTTCACATACTTACGACCTGACTTGCGGTGCAGGGTTATAGTTTAAGGTCGCATTTGTATAATCTTTCGCACCTGTGTACCCAAATTTTAGGGTTTGGTATGCACGATCTTGCACCCATAGCAACCAACGAACATATACACATACACACACACACACACACACACACACACACATACACATACACATACCCATCCCCCCCCCCGCCACCCACCCACACTCTCTCACATACATGCACTCGTCCATCAACACACACCCAGTCACTCACACCTTCAATTCCTCGTATATTCATAAATGCTCATGCACACGACAAATGCAGCTTGGTGGTGACACCATCACTCATAGGAAGGAAATCGTTTGTACACATCATACCACACACATATGGGCGTAAGTTTAAGTTTTAAGTGATTCAAATTTTCTTCCAATGACAAATTTGTCGAATGGACTAGCTTCAGTAACAATGCGAGTGCGGAAGGAGCGATTAGTGGTGTTAGCCGCTCTCGCACTAGTTTCGATGTTGCTATGGATTTCCTCCTCTACTCTTTCTTCAGCCCAACTTTATAATGGTGGTCCCATATTGTTGCCTGACCGTCAACTAAGCGTATGTTATACGTGTATGGCTGTGTGTGTGAGAGAGTGTGGGCGTGGGTATGTGTGTGCGTGTTTGTGTCTCGTTGGTTGCTATGGGTGCAAGATCGTGCACACCAAACCCTAAAATTTGGGTACACAGGTGCGAAAGATTATACAAATGCGACCCATGTGTATGCATGCGGGTGTGTGTGTGTGTGTGTGTGTGTGTGTGTGTGTGTGTGTGTGTGTGTGTGTGTGTGTGTGTGTGTGTGTGTGTGTGTGTGT
>JAWQFL010000020.1:724482-798517 GCA_033442365.1 Creolimax fragrantissima | reverse complement strand
TGTGTGTGTGTATGTGTGTGTGTGTGCATGTGCGTGTGTGTATGTGTGTGTGTGTGTCAAACTAGCACTAAGTGTTCTATGACTTCGATAACATGTACACCTACTGTATTCCGTGATTTGACAAGTACATTGTTGAGCTGATGGGAATGCCCCCAATACTTTGTTCTTTATATCGACGTGTGCTCAAAAGTGACCCATGACAGTTGTGCCGTTGTACTTTCACCTGGTGTATACAAACTTTACAAATACATATCTATACCCACAGTTATATATGTTAACACGTGTACGATTTTAATTTTTATAGGTATGCTTATATAACACAACTAATGAAATTGAGCGTATGCCATTAATTGTGAAAACTCTTCGAGGGTGCCGGTCCTCACTTTTGGATGCTGAAGTCGCAAACACTTTCGATAGACTATACGATGTTAACTTGCGAATTGTAAGTAAATTTTGTTCCACGCGTGTGTGCGTGTGTATGTCTTTTGATATATGTTATTTGAGTTAAATCTGTTGTTGACGTACATTAAGCATTTGTCGTGGACACAAACTATTGACTCACGCGATGTATATGTAGACACTATGATATTCATATATATATATTATATCTATATAGTATCGTTTACGCACACATGCACTCTGATCAATTCTGAAATTACTCAATAATAGTTGATTGCATTTCATAGGGAGGTGTTTTCATACCAGAAACCTTTAAGCCAAAGGTGCTTGGATGGCTTGGTGGAAATCAGGTGTGGGCCAGTTGATCGTGAATACATAAGACAGATAAATACATAGTATTACCCCATACATGCATTCATGCACACATACGCGTGTGCATGAAATCAAGTGCCACATACAAAATGTACGTATATACATGCCAGAATCGCACAGTTACGTAAGAATATACACATTGCCAGCTTTACGAAATATTTATACACATATATTTCAAATCATGTCTAATTTTCGATTTGCGTCTGTCGTCACGGGCATACTCCACCAATTTATGTATATTCACACTGATATTTGTATGTGTTCATATTGCATATATATGCATGTTTCGCTAGGATTCGTACAAGCAAGTACAAAAACAATCGGTAACATCTATCTTCAACCGATGGACTCACGAGAATACAAGTATGTGTAAGATTGCACTCCATTCCTACACGTGTAAATATATGGCCACAAACGAGTTTCAAGGTGTCTTGTAAATACACTGCGATTATTTAGATCTAAACCGTTTGGCCCTGGCCACAAGTATGGTTACATTCATATGTGCATCCTGTGTAACAATTGTGCTCAATTGCTCACACAATCCATGCTCAAGCCATATCCACGCTCATGTCCTCACAAATACCGACTCAATACTGACTCACATGTACACTGAAGTACACAAATATACATACTCGCATATGTACAGACTGATAACCCACAGAACTACGAATTTCGCCTCCTGTTGTGATAATCACTGGCTTTTTTGCATGTTTCGAACAGTTTATAGTCCAATCCGTGCTCTCAGACCAGGAGCTAATAATGGCGCTGATGTCCTCGCTTACATCCATACACTCACAGTATGTGATGTCATTTTCTTTTTCACTAGAACATATGTATTGATTTACATGTCACATGTTTCACAGGCATGTAATGTTGACCGCAAAATACACGAACACGCCAACAATTACGATTACGTACATATATACAGATGATACACACACATACTGACACGTGTGAATTGCATAGGAACGTATGTCACTTGCAAACTCTACTCTAAGTAAACTTTACACCACGAAACACATAAGAGACGACGAAACATCGCAAAAACACTAGGACAACGGCAACTAGAAACGCACAGATACTTTCGCGCACAAGTGCAATCCAGCCCACGTGCTCATAGATATTCACTCACAGATACTTACGCATGACCAACATGTTCAATCACGCATCATTTGACACGTATATGCATAAATTCATCCACACAAACTCCTACACACAACAAAATGAAACAGAGGGATACCAAAGCGAGTGGATGCGACTTTTGCGACCCAGACAACATGACAGCGGGGGATGTATGGGAGGAGCATCACATACATAGTACACACTCGAGCACAAGTAGTAACGTGTTCAAGTATGATGCTTTCCACGGTTTGGTTATTGCCAGAGAACATGATCCAATGAAAATCAATAGTATTACGTTTGTGGACATGATGAATACTGCGTTGCGATGGTTTGAAATGTGTGTGGGCGTGAGTGTATACATGTGTTTACGAATATTCTAACTGATAACATCCACTGATAGCGCAAACCCACATATCCTCCAAGTATACTACAACAATATACTGAGTATGTCTAGTGTTTTGTATATTGTTATCCACGAGTCATATAAATTTGCATGAATAGAACTGTGAATACCCGGTGGAGACTAGCGAACACACACAGAAATGTTCAAGTTATGTTCAACTACACACACGTTTGTGTAATTTGTGTACTTGGTTTTAATTGCATTCTTGAGCGTGCTCTCGCTCCCAGATTTTTACACACACTCGCAAGGGTAACAGATGCAATGCGCACACAAAATAGCACTTCTGTAGACATACATACGCACGAATACACTTGCCCACTTTTTTTCATTATTTTGATTGCATTTTTCGTTCGTTGTTTGAGCAGGTGTCATAAAAAAGATTCACAATTCCGCTATCCACAATTAATGTGGGATCTTTTGCCGAAGGTATGTATTATGCTGATCATTTATTGCGCTCTCATAATGACACTTAGTCATGTGTGCACACACCATGTACCACGTACATAAATACTATAACGACTTACTTTATTGTCTCTCTGATAGTGCATCGTGCAATAAAATTGTCTTACATATGTAAATAATATATTCGCTTGCAGATAAAGAGAATCATGACGATGCTCCTTTCGATAAGTTTATCGTACATATGTAAATAATATAGATGTGTAGTGGCAATGAACGTACCTATTGCATTCACTGACAGATAAAAAGAATCATGACTTACATTTCTTTCGAACTATATTTTCCATGGATAGGCCTCAGCCAGTCAACTCCACCCTCATGCCCAGGTGTCTCTAACGCCCGACCGTTACTATGGTGACGGCGAGCATATTCTATTGGCAGCGGTATGCTTGAAGCTGTTGTTGGGTTTTGTGTATGAATGTATTGCCGTTACAATTTAGCATGTACACAACAATCTATGAGATATTGTATAGTCTACTGCCAGCGGGATGTGTTGTTTTCGATATTTCGTGTATCCATCGCGTTGCCATTATTGTTTAGTATATATATATATATGCTGACTATCTGTTAGAAGCTGAATGGGCCACAGGACATAGCAAACCTCTAATACGTATTTGCTCTGCGTTTTATTCATAACAATAATTTATGCAGCAACAATACTTGGCACAAACAGGATTCGACTACTTCTCCGACCTAGTCGCAGTACATGGGGCACTTGGCTTGACAGTTCGGCACAAAAGCGCGGTTGCTATGGCTTACATTACACCCAAGAAGGAACACGAGATAGTTGTTATAAGCGCGAACCCAGACGATGATCTATGGTTGTTAGTTGCGACAGTGATAGAGACATTTAGAGAAGATATGAGCATCTACGCTTGGAGTATGGCCATGTTTTTGCCCGAGCTTGGATTGGAAATGTATGTGCAGTATGTATTATGCTTTTGTGTGTGCGACGTATACAAGTGTTGATGTTACCTGTCGATTGGTACTTACTGGAATGATTCAGAGTAGTAGAGCAATATTGTTTTTTTTGGTCATTTGTCACAACAGTGACAGAAGGACATAATCTAAATGGGTTGTGCATTCTTGCAGTCAGATATCGTGAGAGTGGGTTACACATAATGTATTATATATGCGTACATGTCTGTATGCACGCATATACGAGTTCGAGTATCGTAGCGAGAAAACGGCCATTTCGTAATTCTACAATAGCAGTCTTTGTGAAACCCCGTCTCAACAGTTGTTGAATGTAGAAATGAAATGATATTATTGGCTCCTTATTAATTCATTCTAACAGGAAAACGTAGGTTTTCATTTTCTCAAAAGTGTTCGTTGTATGTCGGTACATATTAGAGATCACTATCTATAACTCGCCTCATTTCTACCCACCCCAGAACGAAACAAACTAAGCATAGAATGCCTGCGATTGTTCGAATTGTTGACAGAGGTTCACCTACAAGTAAACGATCAGGTGCGAATTGCATATATATTTATTCATGATTGAAGTTCTTGTCCTTGTGCATATAATGTAACTAACGCAGATGCAATATACGTTCTCGTTTACACGTTAAGATATATCTGCTATGGAACTATTTGCTGCCTCTAATGTGAACGCCGATCCCTTCAAGTTTATAGCTGAACTCAGAGCGGGTGTCGTTACTCGCCTCCAAAATGCAATGTAAATACATGTGTCCGTACACGTGAGACAAATATGCATGTCAATAGAGCAAGGACACATTGACGCGAAGTAAAAATTATGCTAGCAAAAAAACTAGATGAGATTTGGTAATTATATTAGTGAAATCAATGCTGCCAATAACCTTTATGAAAAGTTCACCTAGTTTCTGATGTACGATTTAAAGAATCCTGCGCAAACATAGCAAATAGGCTACGGACACACAGGTCAAACATGCCCGTCTACAAGTAACAACTGTTAGACAAATGAATGAATTGAATAAAATGCGAGTAGAACAGTTCTGTTCTGCGCTGCGTATTGGCAAGCATTAATTACCTATAAAATCGTGGGGCAGAGCATACTGTGCTCTGCGTTAATGATCGAATGCTATAATAGTGCATTGTATGCGTGCTCGCAAATTACTGAAAGCGAGTTGCAATACATGTGCCATGAAATTATCTGCGCTGAGAGAAGACTAACGGGCACAATAAGGCATGTGGACTCGTAAAGGTTCATGCATTGGACATTGTACGCAAAGATAGATATGTTAATTGGGAGGTAAACATTTAGGAGATATCAAGTAATAAATTGACGCATTTCATCGTACATACCGCCTACTTGATTTGGGAATATATGTGTTTGCGAACGTGAAGATAGGTGAAAGATTTCGTCTCCTTTTTTGTCGCGTATCGAAAGGAGGAGCAAAGAGTTTCTTATAGCTCTACTTTAATATTTGATGGGGATGCTCGAATGTTACATATATGTATATTTGTAGATACATGTTGGTTTGTGCGGTTTGTGTACGACTCAGAATACGTACATATACATTTTGCTACTCATGCCTACTACTGCTAGGGTCCGGTCTCCTTCCTTCTAACTCCTCGTATGAGAGTACAAATTGTTTCCTTACTTTTTGCCAAGGTCCGGTCTCCTTCCTTCTAACTCCTCGTATGAGAGTACAAATTGTTTCCTTACTTTTTGCCAAGTGTTTATGTCAAAATACACGTAAGTGCCCCTCTCATGTGTTGCGGATTTTTGTATGGGTTCGTTTGTAGACACATTCGTAAACCAAAGTTTCAGTTCTCTATGGTACCTCCAGTCGCGTGCATATCTATGTCGTTGAGTATCGATTGGGTATGAACGTGTGCGAGTTATATGTGCGTGTGTAACGTGAGTACGAGTATGAGTATAAGAATGGGTGTGATTATGTACCACTGCCAGTGTTTTTATGTGCATTTGTGTTTTGTGTGTGTAAGAAGAAATTGGTGCATGCACTGTATACGAGTACAATGTCGGAGAAACTGGGATGAGGAAGGTGGGATTTAACGAAATTGAAAAATTGGAACAATTTCGTATTACTCCTGTTCATACAAGTGAGCAGATGCGGATAAACAGATTCGCACGGTCAAACAATCAAGGATCACAGTGTAATATTCCTAGACCAAACAGCACGCATATTAAAGAAGTTCATTCGAATTGCGCACATATATTTGCTAACACATAATATAATATTGCACATACAATTCTGTCGCAGCCGCATGCTGCAGTATATCTCTGGGCATTGCATAGAATATGTAGAACAAACTCTCGTCCGCAAACGCTGATATTTTTTGTAGTGGCGGCGATTGAGGGGGCTGTTGAAAGGAAATAGAGACAAAGCACAGGAGAGACAATATGTATAAGTACAATGACAACGATATGTAGGTAAACACCCCGATCTCCGTGTTCTTGGATGTCATACTACAGTAGTGATAGAAGCTGTGAAGTAAATGCCATCGTCTGCATGGATGCCTATGTCCACATATGAATCTTTTGTTTGTATGTATAGAATATTTGTGGTGTTGTATGTGTTGTATGTGTACGAATTGGTGAGCAATTAGAGAAGACAAGAGAAGAGGAATTCTTTGTGTGAAAAAAAATGTACGAGTATATATATGCAAAGCCCGTGGATTGACAAATTAATCCATATTTACATATATACGCAAACACACAAAATACACTCGTATATATATTCCATGAAGTTGTGTTGGCAGGGTTTGTATATATATACGCAAACAAACAACATACACTCGAATATACATTTCATCAAGTTATGTTGGCAGTGTATGTTTGCTGTGTGTACAGAGGCAAATTACTTACAGTCATTAAATAGAAGCTAGGAAGACTAAACTCGGGATCTACACGCTCGGGTCCTCTAGCCAGTGGGGACGAAAAAGTCTTATACAACATTTCGGGAGAATTTAAATCCAAACCAAGCGTAGTTAAATCTATACCTAATGCCAACGTGTTCATATCATGGTCTGACATACGAATAACGCTTAGTAAACCGATTAGACCATAACGATCACTCCCACTACTGAGTGTGTGTTGTTGTTGTTGAAGTAATTGCTGGCCTTCACTTGGCGCTGTACCTTCGTAGTTACTCTGGATATACCTGTCAAGAGCATTGCGATCTCCCACATGCACCTGCGCAATGTATGTATGTATGTATGTATGTATGTATGTATGTATGTATATATATATATATATATATATATATATGTGTGTGTGTGTGTGTGTGTCAGTCAGTATATACTGCATAAACGTGTATATACAGTGGCGCGTGTACGTCATATGACTACTGGAGCAACAGTTGGGTTCAAATAGTGTGATCGCCCGTGCTGTGGACGTACATATAGGTACAAGTGTGCACAGGGACGTATGAACGAAAGGCTCCATGCATGCATGCATGTGTGTGTATCCATAGCCATGTTCGAAAGTACGCCTGTGATTTCCGTCAGTGCATGGGTAAGTATAATGATATATGACCATGGTAAGTCCGATTCTGGGGAGTGCACACATCTGTATGGATCTCTCAAATGTCCTTACAAATCATCTAGTGCATGTGATGTCCTTGCGATTATGATCATGAAGGGAGGATCACATGCAGGGAGGATCACATGCACGTACACGAGCTCCACTTACAACTGTTACGTATAATACTCCTCCGATCCGTTCACTACATTGAGGCGAATATTTATACGTACTCACGCACAGGCATTTCGAATCTATACCTGATCATGGGAGCTAGGTTGAGTTTGTGAGATAGGGCCCAGTGACACTTCTTGGCTCGCCTTGGGTGATTGCGGTTCTTGTTGGTATCCTATTGGATGTCGTGTGCAATGTGTGTAGGTGAATGGATATACGTGAGTGGGTACGCGCAGATGTATGGGCGAGCAAGTCGCACTATTGAGTACGATGGAGACATTTGATTGACTTATGTATGTATCACTGCTATGACTTCGATGCTGGTGATACTTTTTTCTTATGTGCATGTCAGACTGTGGATGTGAGCAAATGTGTATGTTTGTGTGAGTGTGCGTATATACATGTATAAATACACTTGGAAATGCGTACCGAGACATACCAGATGTTTGTGCTGGTAGAGCAGGAAAATCCTCATTTTGAAGATTGAATCCACTTCTCCCTGGATTCTTATGAGACATTCCTGTAATCAATGCAACCATGTTAATGTTACTCAACATTTCAACAACAGACGTAAAGGTGTTTCATTATACAGTCAATTTCAAGTATACGTGCAAAGTCGAATCTCTCCCATTTCTTGCTATCACAGACAAGCAGCAAGGAAAAATCATATAATGAAAAACAGTTTTTGAGCGAAACATTTCCTTGTGAACAGAATTAGTTGCCTTTCGCAAACTACAAACACACGTAGGTAACTCACAGCAGACAATACTAACTGATATAAATACTAAATCACAAGATCAAGCAATAATTACTTACATGTAGTAGGTGCCATATCATACAAACTACAAACACACGTAGGTAACTCACAGCAGACAATACTAACTGAGATAAATACTAAATCACAAGATCAAGTAATAATTACTTACATGTAGCAGGTGCCATATCGTACAGACATGCATTTTCTTTACACTATACATACATAAACAGTGGAGACATAAAGCAAACGCACAACGCAAAAGCATATTCAGGAATATATATGTATACCTATTGTGCTTCGTAAACTCATTGTTGGAGGTGTACTGGGCATAGGTGCACCAGCCCCTAAAGCAGGAAAGTCTGATAAATCGAGCTGTTGCTGCCCATTCATTCCGGAATGGTGCGATTCCATTTTTCCGGAAACCACATACAATGTGACGCAGGTGAGTGTGTGTGTACGCGGATGCAAAATATGTGAGGAAGTGCGGGCAAGGTATATTTATTATTACGCACAAGTACGCGTGAACCTTGTACGTTCAAAACCAGGTAGGGCGATAAGCAAGCACACGTACGACTGTTGTGTGCGTTGTGTATGTATTCTTGCTCAGGGTCGGTGGGGGTGTATGTGCATGTACGTATGCTTCGTTTGATGGGGCTGTGTGTGTGTGTGTGTGTGTGTGCGCAGTTGTGTAAAGTGTGCCGAACTGAAACTCAAAAAACGTAAACCCTTTTTTATTGTACTTTACACATACCAAATGGCACGAGGTGATATATTATATATTATATAGTACTGGTCAATTAGAAAGGATATCGTGAACAATTTTCTGGTGCGTTTACGTAAATAAATAGCAGGTGCATTCTGAGCCTAAATATCACAAGTGGGTACGCCGGGTGTACAGCTTCCGTATATTAAAACAGCTTCGCTGCACTTGCAACTAAGAAAGAGGTGCACGCGCCAAGCCCTTTTGTCTATATGGTAAAACCTTTGTGTTTACATATCAAAACACACAATCGCTATGCTTCTCTCATCGTAACGTAAACGTTTGTTGTTACATACATACATCATACATACATTACATACATACATACGTACTTGCATACAGTGTGTCTAAACGGTGTCAACAACAAACCCTTCCCGGTAAAAATATTGCCCGTTACAAACCTTGCCCATTACAAACAGTTCCCATTACAAACCATCATTGCGAACCTTGCCCATTACAAACCTTGTATTACAAACATTTCTCATTACAAAGCTTCCCCAAAGCTTCCCCACTACAAACCTTGCCCAACACAAACCTTGCCCGTTACAAACTTTGACAATCACGGTCGATTAAACTGTACTAAACCTAAACTGCCGAAGCAACCATGACGGGTCCGGCTACTCGAATTCAGAATGTTGCTATCCTCATTTTCAATCAAGTGGAAGTGCTTGACTTTGCAGGCCCGTTTGAGGTATTCTCTATCACGGGAAAATTAGGTTCAAACAACGACAGCCCATTCAATGTGTACACGGTGGCTGAGACCAGTCCTGTTGACGCACGTAATGGCTTGAGTATTAACCCACATTATACAATCCATAACTGTCCGACACCAGATATTTTAATTGTGCCTGGTGGAGGTGGTTTTTATGCTGACGGTACTCCATTCGGCACACGCAGGGAGATTGACAACAAGAATTTGCTCGCGTGGATTGAAAAATGCAGCAAAACATGTGAAAAGGTTCTATCAGTGTGCACAGGAGCTTTATTGTTGGGAAAGATTGGTCTTCTCGATGGTAAGGTTGCTACGACTCACCACTTGGCTCTTACTCAGCTGGCAGAACTCGTCCCCACAGCACGAGTTCAAGCAGAGGCTCGCATAGCAGACAATGGGAGTATTGTCCTAGCTGCAGGCATTTCGGCGGGGATTGATATGTCATTGTACGTCGTATCGCAGTTGATAAGTATGGTGGAAGCTAAGAAGACGGCGGCCTACATGGAGTACGATTGGGATCCTAAGCAGTTAAAGGTGGTGGAATTATAGAGCAGAGAAACAAAGTATGTTTGTCTCACACATGTTTAATAATGTATTGGTCTCATGTGGATGTAGCGAACATGAATGGAGTGTATTTCTATGTAGTACCTGATAGTAACAACAGAATGAAACTGCCCATTTCTATGTTGGATATTTTTGTGAATACAACAACTTGGACATCGATAGGGTAAGTTGAAAGATTTTACTTAGTAGAACACGTGCGTGTCTTCTGAAAAATGAAAAGCATAGTGCAATAACTTTGGAATATATGGGCCAAGATACTTCAGACTGAGCGACATTTAGCCGGCTTGCAAGTGGCTCTCCCGAGCTGCATGTTTTCCATGGGTAGATAGAAGTAGATATCGACAGCGTAGAGAGTAATACTGCAGAGGAAAAAGAGGATTGATCACTCCCTCTTACTACAAAAGTCGATATGAAAAAATGTCGCGTGGCAACTATAAGTGTACTATACTGCTCTACCTTGTGATACTTGGAAATTTAAAACGACGCTGTGGTAAAAATTTTATACTACCAGTAGAGGGAAAGAATATGAGGCCGAAAATACATTGATTATACTCATAGCCTGATTGTATTGAGCGTGCCGGACACGAGAAAACCACTTCAGCTCTGTGACCTGGCATATCTTCTACAGTTCGGGAGCTTTGTAAGTTTTACATTCTGTACATGCAGCAGTCAAGTGTGCATAGTGCATGATGCAGTGTTCATATAACTTTGATCGAATTGTCTACATTGATCCAAGCAGCTTCCACCAATTTGTCTTTCCAGACGTGTGGCCGCACATTTTACCTTTTTCTTTTCTACCTCTCTCTCTGCGCTGATTACTCTACGTTTCTCAATGTTATTTCCTTCATTAACAAATCAATAAATACGTGAACATTTTATTTGAAATTAAAATTGTGTTCATAACTAATACTACGGAGACCACCACGACGACCTGAATTGATCCAAACCTAAGGAAACCCACAGGAAATTGTACGAGTAACAACTCGCGGATAGTTCTAGTATGTATAATCACACCATTCTGACGTCCCATTTTGCACCAAGTGCGTTACTCGATGAGTGTGTAAAGTAATGATAAATTAATATGCGAATAACATAATTTGCTACAAACATTACATTACCCGATAGACATGATATTTTCATAAGAGTTTTCCTGTATTAGTTTGCAGGGTGTATGAAGATTCTATGGGATAGGAAAACGTTGTACTTAGAATGTCACCACGTTAGATCAATTTCTGAACATGGGAGACAATGATGCACAACAGTTGTGTATGCTCGTTTAAAATATTAACCTTTTACGCACTGCTAAGGCTGCAGTTACAGCACAAGTATAGCATTCAGGACCGCTCTGCCTGTACTCCACAACGTCTGCACACAATAGGTACACGTGGATCGCTACATTGAACACGAGCACGTGCAATTAAAAACAGATTTCATTGGCATCCACGTGCAGCCGAACACCCCAATTTATTCGTATCCCCTTTTTCGTTGAAAGTGAAGGCATAAACTCACTGCTGATTAGAAAACGTAAATCCAATTTATACTAGAATCTTGATTGTTCCATGACGTCATTGATACATTTTCTAGTGTTTTCTTCTCAAAACTGTAAGTAGGTAGAGTAAAGTGGGCGCATGCCTAGAATACGTATTATTTATGCTACGTAAATATAAATAAATATAATTTATAAATAGTATTATTCAAAATGTTTTATGCGGTTTATATATCAAATACAGTATATAAGTTTATTTGGTACTACTTCAACTAATAATTAAATAAAACTGTGAATCAGTAATTACGTAAAATATCTAAAGCCGTACCCCGTACAATCAACTACACACATACACACACACAGATAGACACACACGCACACACACATACACAAACAAACAAACAAACGTTCTGAACGCGTGTGTATAAGTACGAACGCTACAGCTGAGGCAAACATTAACGTACACACTGTATATTGTTCTGTATACGCACACATATTGTTGTACGTGAATATATATATACAAACATGCTTGGCACAGCTAAACACGCCTTGTCTGGCGCGTTGAACTCGTCTCGTCAGTTCTCGTCTTCCACTCGTAATGCCGCGAAGGTAGTATATACTTATACTGATGAGGCACCCGCACTCGCCACTGCCGCATTTCTACCCGTTGTCAATAAGTTTACCAAGGTGGCTAACCTTGCCTTTGAGATTAGTGACATTTCTGTCGCCGCACGTGTACTTGCACTTTGGCCCGACCGTCTAACGCCTGATCAGCGCAAACCTGATAATCTTGCTGCTTTGGGAGAGTTAGCCAAGCAACCCGATGCTAACATTATCAAACTTCCCAACGTGAGTGCTTCCGTGCCTCAGCTTGCTGCTTGCATCGCAGAGCTGCAGGGTAAGGGATATGATATTCCCTCATACCCTCAAGCGCCAAAGACAGCCGAAGAGAAGGAGATTAAAGACACCTATGCCAAGGTGTTGGGATCAGCAGTTAATCCCGTATTGCGTGAAGGTAACTCAGATCGTCGTGCGGCCGCCCCTGTCAAGGCATACGCTCAGGCCCACCCCAAGAAAATGGGTGCATGGTCCAAGGATTCGAAGACGCACGTTGCATTCATGAAGGAGGGTGATTTCTATGGATCTGAGAAGAGTTACGTTATGCCCAAAGCAGGAAATGTTCGTATTGAGTTGTTGAACAAGGACGGCGAGGTAAAAGTGTTGAAGGCGAAGACATCTCTACTTGATAACGAAATCATTGACGCAGCATTCATGTCTCGTGCAAAGCTTGCCGCTTTTGTCGAGACCGAGTTGGCTGATGCTAAGACTAACGATGTGCTTTTGTCCCTTCATTTGAAGGCCACAATGATGAAGGTTTCTGATCCTCGCATGTTTGGAACAGTCGTGTCTGTGTTTTTCAAGGATGTATTCAGTAAACACGCTGACTTATTCACTAACTTGGGTGTAAATCCCAACAATGGTTTTGGTGACGTATTGGAGAAGATTAAGAATGCTCCTGATGCTGTGCGCTCGGAGGTCCTTCGAGACATTGACGCATGCTATGCATCCCGTCCTGCGGTTGCTATGGTAAACTCTGATAAGGGTATTACCAACTTGCATGTGCCCTCTGATGTTATTGTTGATGCCTCCATGCCTGTAGTAATTCGTGATTCCGGAAAGATGTATAACGCGGCTGGTGATCTACAAGACACTAAGTGCATGATCCCCGATCGTTGCTACGCGCGTGTATTCCAAACTGCTGTCGACTTCGTTAAACAGAACGGTCAGTTCGATGCCGCTACCATGGGCCACACCTCAAATGTTGGTCTTATGGCACAGAAGGCTGAAGAATATGGATCACATGATAAGACATTTGAGATTCCATATACTGGAACAGTCCGAGTTGTGAATGAAAATGATAACAGTACGGTATTCGAGCACAAAGTTGAAGAGGGTGATATCTGGCGTATGTGTCAAACCAAGGATGTACCAGTGAAGGATTGGGTCAAACTTGCTGTTAATCGTGCACGTGCCTCTAACACACCCGCTATTTTCTGGTTAGATTCTAGCCGCGCTCACGATGCTAATATCATCAAGTCTGTAGAGCGTTATCTGTCCGAACACGATATCAAGGGACTTGATATCTCAATTAAGACCCCTCAAGAGGCATGCTGGATTTCTATGGAACGAGCCAAGGCCGGTAAGGACACTATTTCGGTCACTGGTAACGTTCTGCGTGACTACAACACTGATTTGTTCCCTATCCTAGAGCTTGCCTCGTCTTCCAAGATGTTGTCAATTGTGCCGCTATTAGCTGGTGGAGGTTTGTATGAAACTGGCGCTGGAGGTTCAGCCCCGAAGCACGTACAGCAGTTCGTTGAGGAAGGCCATTTGCGCTGGGACTCTCTCGGAGAATACCTTGCAACCGCTGTTTCTCTTGAAGAACTAGGTAACAAAACAGGCAACTTGACCACCACCTTATTGGGAGCGACACTTAATGAGGCGGTTGCAGAATGGTTGAATAACAACAAAAGCCCGTCCCGTAAAGTGAATCAGATTGATAACCGTGGGTCTACGTTCTACTTGGCCATGTACTGGGCCGCAGCTATGGCGAAGCACGACAACTCTTTTAGCAGTCTAGCTAGCAGTCTGAAGGAGAACGAAGAACAGATCACTCAGGATTTGATCGCGTGCCAGGGTAAGCCTGTTGACATCGGTGGTTACTACTTGCCGAGTGTTGAACTTACAGCCAAGGCTATGCGCCCCAGTGCCACTTTTAACGCTATCATTGACGCTTGAACAGTAATCATAGAGACTTAAAATATTATAAATATACCAATTGTAGAGTTATCCCCATTTATACTGTTTTATTATAAGTTGTTTGAATATGCTTATGACCTCAAATGTTAATAGAAGTAGAGGCGTAATATGCGTATATTTTATTTGCGACGTGTTTGAAGTATTGCCTTCGCATAAGTAACCTGAGATATCTGTACATAAATCAAATCTTGCATGCCTTTTACGTGTGAATGCATTAATTGTTGAATTGTCTCAGTGCTGAAACGCCTGGTTGTTGTGTCGAGGTTCTATTAAAGGAAGCGTATGTTGACACGTGAATGCATTAATTGTTGAATTTGTTTTAATTATCTCTTCTCAGTGCTGACACGCCTGGTTGTAGTGTCAAGGTTCATTAACGGAAGCATAAGCTGTCTCGCGTTTATTAAATCTTCATATGCACACAAATTTCATTGCACATGTTGACTACCGCCAAAAATTAGCTCAGTGAACGACAAAAATTAAATTGTCCTATACAGACTTCAGCGCAATTCACTTTTTATCTACGTGTATCGTGGCAGGGAACTTGTGGGTATATGCGTTACAACTATTTAACAACCTAATTCATCTAAAGCTGCTGTTTCTTGTTCAATCGGCGTTGGTTCCGCCTGGCCTGCCTCTCGGCGCTCTTTTTGTTCTTTCTATTCAAAGTTTGTCCATGGTTATCATGGTTACGGTCATTCCCACCAATGTCCAAAGTACCCATGATGCCGCCCACACGTGAACTGCCATCACTCCCAAACGAGGTTTTCATACGTTTGTGCATGTTTACATTCGCACTAGTATTCGCATCCTTATCAACATCCACAGTATGTGTATGAACACGCTCACTATCACCAGGATTGGGTCCAGACCTTAAGCAAATAATGTACCTTTCATTAGTACTTGCATGACTACCCGCACCTGTTTTCCACAAACGATCAAAATAACTTCCACTCCCCTCAACATACCCCACGATCTCTCCAGGCATTCCGTACATCAAATCAACATAGAATTCATTGGAATGACCGTATATAGTTTCACCCCGGCGCAGCCCACTTCTACATACTGTGTCGTCGCTGTGAAACAATCCTATCTCGCACTTGGTACTGTCCTTTACGTCGTTAAGTTGACATGAATTTGTATTCAAATGCGCATGTACTCTCTCTAGTAGCCCACATACTGATCGACAAAGGGCACGAGCGTACATCAAATTATCACTCACAATAGTGAACAGACCTTTTCCTTCACCCTCGAGGCACTTCAAAGCTGCACATATCGTGTTGTCGTTGAGCATGTGTGAGCTGTCTGCACCTTCTCCGCCATTCTGCGTCGGAGGTTCAGGATGGTTAGCGAATATGTGTTGTATTGTGCCATGTTTAACTCGACGTCGCAAGAAGTCTCCACATTCGTCTCCCACTACTAACAAGTTTGCAAGTGGCTTGTTGTCGTGCGTCGTATTTAAACACAGTGATGAGAAGGTCTGCGCGACACGGTCAGCGCGCATTTCCACACTTATGTAGTCGATATCTGTATTAAAGGCAAGTAACCATTGTTATGAATGAGAGTGTCTTCACACTTACTATGTGACTGATGGTATGAGTGTGAGTATGTATATATAAGGGTGTGTTTGCAACCAGACTGTGACCTTCTCTAGACAGATATGCATGGAGTCAGCTTAGTAGTTAATCCTCACCGAGCTGCGGTTTACGGCTTCTCGCCTACGTTTATACTCATACACATTCGTAATTCGTGTATATATACATAAACAGCTGTAGGTTATTGCTCACAGCCGTTTGATTAGAAGTCCAATCCCAAGCATCTCAAACCATACATTCCGCACTACAACACACAAATACATCTATCCACTTTCGCTTATCTAGTTATTCACGATTAGTGAAAATTGTAGTGTGGACTTTTTGTCACCTCTGACTTGGAAGCACACCATCACACAGCACACCTTTGTTGACATTTGCTTGGTTAGTAATCCAATCTCCTGCGCCCGCACCCAGTTCAATATGTATGGGTGAATGGAATGTGGCCACAGCCCTGGGCTTAAAAACAGTCTGCATATCGATGAAACCATCATCACCGAACTGAGCGTGGAGAAAGTTCAAACATTGTTTGTTTTGCCTTTTGGCCTTCAGAAGGTCGCGCTTGTGTCCTCTCTTTGTCGCTTTCGTTTGACTTTTCGTCTTCGGGTTGCTTGCGCTTATTTTGCTCTGAACGTTGGAAGTGGCGGAGACTATCTCTTGCAGACCGAACGATCCCAGAGCATGGAGCAAACGTTTACAAGTTTCAGACTTGGAATCTGCCGCTGTGATGCTTTCATTGCCTGGCAGAGAGCGTTAATCAGCATTAAATGAATACGTAAGTGCTTGTATACGAAGGTGGATGGATTCACATCCACGTCCTATGTCAAATGTGTCAGCGGCCATATAACACGTACTTGTGTAAGCAGCTAGTGTAGTTATGTGTATGTCTATACGAGTGCATTGGAGAGTACGAAGAGTTTGTGTAGATGGCACTAGTATGTGACAATCTGAATTGCAATCCATCACAACAGACATATTCACCAAACCGAGAGGCCCCGCAGGCAAGAAATTCTACCTGAAGGTCGGGTCGATCAAGCCACGACAAATAGAACAAACGTGCTGGAATGAACATGTAATGAATATATGCTCATCCATTCTCATCAATGCCCGGAAATTAATTTTGTAATCTCCATACATGCGAACATATACGTAAACATATCGAACGTGAACACAAGTGTACCTTTTGTATGATCAGTTGAACCTCCACCAGAAAAGAAGAATAAACGGCTACACATCAAGGTTTGTACTTGCGCCTTTGACAAATAAGCACAATCTTCACCACCTTCGTATCGTTTTGTGAGTTGCACGAGCTGTTGTTTTAACTCATTCACTTTGTGGCTTCTGAATAATCTGTTTGACTCACTTCTCTGTCCACTGTCTATTAAGTCTTCCGCCACGTGTTTGTATGCTCGTTTGCCTCCGACGATCACAGATACGCCGCGACTACCTATATGTGTTGGTGTATGTATGGGCTTCAACATGTGCATGCGTGTTTCTAGTGGATGAAATGTTTGATAGTTACAATTTCTTTATATAGCAATACAGAACACAATTGTGCAAACAAAACATTTTCAGCATACATATACTACGGTACTAAGAAGAAATGCTGTCTTTGCCGTCCTCTTAGAGGCAACTTGCGACTCTAGTGTTATATGCGAGTATGACACCCAAACCCGCCAGAGCACTCCCACCATCTGATAACGTTGAGATTGTTGCAAAGTATACTTATACACACATGTACGTATAAATTCGTACGCACCATATACACGCTCATACCACTTTTAGAATCTTTGGCAGCTTTTTCTAACCAACTCACATACAGTAATGCCATATTAGCTCGTGCGAGTATGGTTGCTTTATCTCGTCCAAGCATTGCTTCCGCTCTTGCAACCGCCAATAATGACGATACATATGTCTCACCAAATTCCAACAAGCTTTCTTTGCTCACAGTACACTCAGATACATCTGTTTGTAATACTACGCAAACAGGATTAGATATATCCTGATTCAGGCCGTCATTCCAGCCAGCAAGATCTATTAAAAGTTTCAATTTAGACAGTGCTGATTCCACTCTAAGCGCTGCGCATGCGGCATTTATGTAGTATTCGTATGAGCTCGAATCAAACATATGTTCGTATTCGCCGCGTCCGCGATGTTGGCCTTGTCGTTGGCCTTCTCTCACTTTTGACTTCAATGCGGTTTCGTAAACACTCCAGCCTTCATCGAGCAGACCGTTCGCACCCCCACCCCCGCTCCAGAGGCATGCTCTTTGTACAAAGAAGTTGAACGAAAATTTGCAAGTTTTATACATAATAAATACATTTATTTCGACATGAAAGTACACATCTGATCACTTTTAGTACGAGCTAAGTTGTGAAGAGTAAGGGTGGATCTAAGTGTATAGTATTGCATATGCGTGTGCGAAACGAGCAGAACGTACATACTTGTATCTCATTTTACGTGAACGCTTACTCAGTCATATAAAATACACGCAGCCAACAGGTACAATGGCACGAGCTTGCATACGAGTATTTACATCACATACCGAAGAAATGTGTTAAATGTACGCACATTGGGTCGCAACACCCTTTTTCTCATTCGATCAGGACTACACATTTTCTTCAGCAAAGACAGACACTTTTGTACATCGCCATTGTGAGCATAGCCTTTCATTATGGTTGTGTACGCCTGTACACTCACATCACCCTCCTTCTCCATAGAGCGAATTAAAGTTTCTGCAGCTGCTATGTCTCCTCCTCGAACACAAGCATTTACAACTATCGCCGCATGATGACTGTCAATCACGTCCTGTGTAATTCGTACGTAGTGAGTGCATGTGAGTGAATACCCGATGATAGCTCATATACGGAAAGAAATACGGCAGGAATGACGCCCTGGTAAAATCCTCTCACTCTTAGCGCACAAACGGTTCAGAGCGATGGTTATGTATTAAATACAACTTAAGAGCCAATTTAATACAAAATATGAGAGCGCTAGTTTTATTCTCATGTATATTGCCGTCTCCGACAGGGTGCAGTTATACAACGGAGGTAATCCATATACGAGTGTTCGGTTTTGTGTCTACGTACGCTTATGTAACATATATGGAAATTTTGTAAAGCTAGTTAACAGTTAAAAACTAGGTCAAAGATTATTCAAATAGTACTACTGCATCATTATATTAAACACGTCAGTCCGTGGACAGGTTCCCAGTCTCACTTCAAATCGAATCAATAGTATCTAGTTTTTCTTTCAAAGCTAAAACACAATGTGTATGTGTTTAATATAATATTCCTATATAAACATACCGCATAGTCGGGGTTATTGTATACAGCCAGCGCCTCTTTCATTTTCTTCCCACGAGCTAGCGACTGAAGAGTTTCGTTCAACACAAACGCACCCGCTGACGTTTGATTAAATTTGGCACTTGCATTTGATGATAACCTACCGGCTGACTTCGCAAACACGGGCGGTTTTTTCTTACTGGTCGCGGACGGCTTGGTTACACCCATGGTGTAGTGCGTGCGTGCGTATATTTGTGTACAAATACAGTGTATACATATGTGTGTGTGCGTGTGTGTGTGTGTGTGTGTGTGTGTGTGTGTGTGTACGGTGCCGGTAGCACATGTTACAAAGGCGTCTATTTTAAGCATATAACGTTATCAAGAGGGATCTGAATCCCTACTCAGTATGAGAAAGAAGGTGTGGTTGCTAAAGCTCATATATGTGAGTTGGATGTGGGGGAGAGGGATAGGTGGGTGTAGTTGGGGTTATGTGGGTGTTGTTATGTGACAGAAAGCGGAGTACAGTGGTGAGAGTGAATCGTTGGAATCTTGAGAGACTGTCTTGAAGGCAAGTTATTTAGAGCTTCATGTTTACTTAACCTGTGATAGTTTGTTTACATGCTCGAAAGGCAACCGGATTTGAATTTTCTGCTTCGAAAAAACCATGAGGGACAAATAGTTGAAACCAATAACTGGACATAATGCACACCGACTCTTACCAAACTACCTAAACACTGAGGCTAAAGTAGTCGACGTAGTTTGTGAAGCGCTTGATTGTAATATTATGCCAGTATATTCATTAAATTTATGCTAAATTCCAAGTAATACGTTTTCAATATGCGTATGGATTGTTATGGGACTACAGGCACGCTTGACACATGTAGCAGATCGTTCAATATAAGTGAACCTATTCTGTCCTCCTTTCTTGTATATTTCTATCTTTTTTTCACCGGCACGTTGTATAATGTGTATGTTCCAAAAGTAAGAAACGGGATTGTACATTCGTAGTTTCTACTTCATTTTAGTTCCAACTTAACAAGATACACAGACAAGCGTAGCACATTCTATTTGCGTGTCACAGAAGTATATCGATCAAGTTCAACTCCTGCAATCAACAAATCGGACTTAACCCATAAGTGTGAAGCGAGCTAACGAGAAACGAAGTTTGTTGGATATAGTATATTTTTAGCCCTTGTTTTCTAACATGAAACGAGATTGTACAGTCCATTCAGTGAGACTATAGATGTCTGCTCGGGGGTAGTCGAACGCTATGTTACAGGTCTTATCTATCAAGATTCATCTGGATTAATTGACTGCACGTATCTATATACATGAGTCTATTATTGTACACAAACTTGTAAACGCAAACTGGCTTGTAAGAAGTCATGCTACTTTACACTGACTGCGTTGGTGTATTTGTGACGATCGCAAATTCAGGCTCTTCAGCGCGTTTGTAATCTTCTAAAGTCATATTAATAGATATACAATGATCACCAGCATTAAAGTTTATCTCCTTCTCGTCCTTCATAGCAATATCGGCAACCTGGTTGAATGAAACGCATTTTATTTGTGGCATATACATTAATAGATATACGCGTGTGTATGCACACAGTGTACATAAGTATATACCAAAGGAATTGAACTAAAACTGTGATTAAAGTCGAACATATAGAAAATTAGTGATGTCTTCGTTAAATTGTACATTTTCTTTCATGATAAGGTTTAGAATCGTTCATATAGTTTAGAGTCGTTCATATATCTTCTGGTACGTATATACACAAATAGACGTGGATAGGCTTGTGCAGTCACCATACATGATAAGGACTGTGTGGACATAAGATGGAGGCATAAATTCAATATATAAATGAACAAGCACCTATTACGTGGAACGCGAGCAAAGAAATTTGTTCTCTACTGCTTTAGTAATGGGCGTAATGATGAGTAAACAGCATGAGTACAAACCGTTTTTAGCCCAAATAGGCCTCCGAAAGGTGGGATGGACCCTGGTAATAGCCCCGTAATTCTGAAAACTTCGTCTACTGTGGCAAACCGAACAGATCCTTTCATACCTAATTCTCTCCGAATCAACTTGCTCTCGAGTCTATACAAGGTCATGCGTGTGTATGTGGTGTAAATAATGAGATTGCAAATAACCTAAGCATTTATACATAATTACACAGCTAATGATTTCCGCAAATAGGCGAAATCTTCAAGTATGACCATACGATCCGCAACTGGATGAAAGGTTGCCCTAGCCCAATGCACAGTTAAGTATCTTATTTGCAAACATACAAACTCTAAGCCATATACACTAAAGTGGTATATGCAATTGCACATACGGGGTTCGTACATACATACACATACTTTCGGTCGGCAGGTACAACAAATAGAATGAATTGCTCGGGATCATTTTTCTTGGTTTTGCAGGAACAGATCAAGGCTTTCGCTCCACTGGATAGGGTAGCTCCTCTTACAGCTGCAGCTTCCTCGCTAGTGAAAACAGCCTGCAAGAGAGAAAATGTGTATGCGAAAGAGTGTGCGTGTGTGTGCGCGTTCATGCCTGGGTGAGCGTTCGTGTGATTGTGTGTACAAATTAGGAAAGTTGATGAGAGCGTGGTGATTGTCGGTTCATTGTGGAGGTCAAATTCTGTAGATAGTTTATGATGTATATTCCGATAGTTTTTGGGCAGGGGAATGCTAATATGTTGTAGTGGTGCCACACTTACTCAATACAGTATCATATACTAAACGTAGCTTCCAGGAGCTCGTGTATATAAAATCGATTACATCTTTTTATGAAGGCAAGAGGGGAATGCTAATATGTTGTAGTGGTGCCACACTTACTCAATACAGTATCATATACTAAACGCAGCTTCCAGGAGCTCGTGTATATAAAATCGATTACATCTTTTTATGAAGGCAAGTTTCTTCAAACAATCGATTCATAGATGCGACTGTCAAACTCTCACCTTGTGCTTTTTGACAGCAAATGCAATTCCCTTTTCGTCCAAAAACGCTTCCAATCTACTAAACACGGTCAAAATGACGGCATCTTCTTCGGGTATGCTAATGGTGGCTGCCATATCCATTGTTTCTGTATTAAAATATGAGTCCGTTGACGCGCAGGTATCATCAATGATGCCTGGTTAGATTTCCATATATATATACAGTAAGCTGGAATTATACGTTACTAACTTATACACTTGTCCTGACTGCTCGACTTATCTCTTGAAGCAACGGTATACTAAGGCACAGACATGCAACGAATACATACCAAGGCACAGAGATAATACCAAGAAACCGAAATGCAACGAATATACAATAAGACACAAAGATGCAACGACTATACACCAAGACACAGAGATGTAACGAATATACACCAAGACACAGAGATGCAACGAAAATACACCAAGACACAGAGATGCAACGAATATACACCAAGACACAGAAACACAATGACCTCTGTTTTGTTGTCTCTAAGAAAGGGGTTGTTTTCATGCTTACAAGGTGGTATTCGTAGAGGGCTATATTATCGCTTAAAACACCTCTTTGTAAACGTTCAACATACAATGAATCAGTGGCACGAGGCGGAAGTGGCACGAGGCGTACAATGAAGTGGCACGAGGCGTACAATGAAGTGGCACGAGGTGGGATGAGCTTCACCAACTATTCTTGGTTGAAAAGTTACGGGTTTAATAACGTAAAATACTGACTGACTCGTCTGACTGTATTCACCGTCACATCGTATCGGTAATACAAAATTATTTCCCGTACTAGTACGTTTACTTATTTTGAAATATGCTTTGATAACCATACACACGCCGCTAAACAAGGAGACAATATATATCCTTCATTTACTATCCTCTCCTTGTTTCTCCTCTCTCTCCTGTTCCCAACTACAATCAAACGTGCAACATATAACATGGTCAAAGTATACGCTACTGAGAAGGAGAGTGAGGCGGCCGCCCAGGTTGCGGTGAAGGCTGGTTTCATAGGGGGTGTAAAGTGGGCACTGTTTTCTGCTGGTGCATTATCCCTGGGACACACATACGGTAAAGCCTGAAGCCATAGCTGAGTACGAGTATATGAAATGGTGGAATCACACCAGTATAGGCACATGAATCATATTTTATCGTGGAGACATGACATCTTACATACATGCGTTGATGGCTTACGCCCGGTAGATGTGTGCGTTCTGTATTAGCCATGTAGTTAGAACACATCAAATCTCCATTACGCGTGTAGCTAGCGTGACATAGTTTCGACATACTCATAATATTAATTTAGAAATTACAATCTCATTCTTTATAGTTTTTTAATTTGTAATCAATCTAGAGCTAAGTGCTAGGTGCATATTCATTAATATGGTTACTTATATCAATGCGACTGCCTGTTAACGGCTGCCTTGTAACCACCGTATCTAGTTTCTATAGAGGTATAGTAGGTGGTTCACAAACTTATCGCAACTGGACTTGTATGTACTTACATAACGACAAATATTCTTTTCAACAACAGTGCCTACAATTCGACAAGTGACGATCCCCGGAAAGGTCTTCGTCGTACTGGGTATATGTTTTGTTCGTGTAGGTGTGAGAATTTATGTGCGCACTATGCGCAATTTCGTATTCGTATTCATTTGTATGCTCACCGGTGCCATGTAAAATGAAAGTTAAAGCGATACACTTTTGTGCTACTTCGTTGTGCTACTTCGTTTTGCTCTGTATACATGTTTCTGTGTGTTACCCTCTCCTAACCTCCAGAAAGATATATCAGTGAAACTTTCTTACGTATTTGTGTAGAGTCTGAGCCCTGCCCTAGCAGAAAGAAATCGGTTGCTCATGTCATAAACAAAATACAAAGTCAGACATGTTGTACTGGATTAATATTTCGAATTCGTTTTCTTCAAAGTAAATGTCAAAACAATTGTGCGCGTACTAATACGTCGACAAAGCTACCTTTCTCATGCAATGAATATACTTGTAGCATGGAAGGTCAATTCACTCATAATCGTGTGATATTTACAAGACGACACGTACATGTACGCTCTCATAGTTTTCACTCACATACACTCACACTTCCGCCAACAGCTGCGTCCCTTATTGGGGGCATGACACACGGCGAAAGAGCGATGGCCGACTTTGGAGAGGTGATGCGTGAATACCGAAATGCAGAGTCTGAACAGAAACTGGATGAGCAACTAGAGGCCGCACGGACAAAAGCAATAATTACTTAAAATTGCCAAAACAATCGATTTGTTAGCTATTTTCACTGTTCACTCTTATTTTGAACTAGATCATTTGATGAAATGGACCAGGATTGTGTTAATGTTCAACAAACAACCAAGGTCAACTATATACACCTCCCGGATCAATGTATCTATATTTATTACGCACAGTACGGCATTCACTAAAAGACTAGCCATATTTTGAATATAAGAGTCTCTAGTTTCTTTCGGGATTGTACGCGAATCAATCTACTTCTTTTTTTGTACAGCGAATATACAATCGTTGATATCTACCTTCATGGGGATTTATCGAATCTGTAAAGCAGAAGTATTTCACATGCGCACGCACCACATTCGTTGAATATGTCAATGGGCGAGAACGAGCCAAAATAATCATACAGGTGAACTATATTTTAAATTACAAACAACGAAGATCGCAACAAATTCATTCAAGATCAATGCTCCAGTATACGTACCATATACGTTATTTAAAGTACAATGTACACATTGGGTGTACACATGCAAGATGAAGGCGAGAAATATTCCCACGTAGAACTTTCCAAACAAGCTAGTAAATCAACCAATTACTCATATCTGCTCTAGCAGCTTTATTGTGCAGACTCTTAACATAAGAGAAACACGCCACCTCTATCCTACTATATTTATGTGCGCATCGAGTGAGGTTGTATATGTAAAACCACAAAGATGCTTCACATCAAGAAACCTCACTCGCTCATAATATTTTTGCACAACGACTCTATTCAGTACATATATGTGCTCTAACGCAATCATTTGTTCACAATCCCATTTACCCCTAGATGTACGTATTCAAGTAGTCAACAAGATATAGATGAGACGTGGATATGCATGCGAATATGGGCATGGGGTTTCAGCACGGGCATGAAGATTCGTTTGTGGCGTGCATAGGATGTGTTCTCATATATATACTCGCAGGTATGTGTATATTCATTAGTACACATCTTTCATTTCGCACTTCACGTGTATCTACTTATTTACGTCTACTGTACAATCATATGGTGTTGTTTATGATGCAACTGACAAGTGCTGAAGTATAAGAACACGCGTAAGCGTACCTCCACATACACTCCTTCATGGAAGTATATTAATCGCATGAATATTTACAGGTACAAAGGTTCATTGTGGACACCAATTGTGATTGTGGAGAATAACTAGAATTCTAGACGGTTGTTCACTCCTATGCAAGGTTTGTACAGACCGCAAAAAAAGATTGTAGATATGCCTAACAGGCTATGGCATGCACGCAGTCAATAAACGAATGCGCATGGTTCTTACAGGACAAAACCGTACTTTGGATGTTTGCATATGCACTGTGTACACGCGTGCCGCAATTCAATTAGCATGGTCACATTGTTTGATGAACAGGTGAATGCGTATAAAGAAATCGTGGCCCTTTCAGTATACCTCCAATACTGGCACTTGGACTACATTTCATCAAAAGTCTGTCAACGCAACCGACTGGGCTCCACAAAGAATGCGGCGATAAGGACTGAGGTTCGGATTACCCATAGATACGTGTTTGAAGCCGCGTCGTCAACAGAATCACTCTCTTTCCGTATCTAGTCAAATTCATCCGACTAACATCCCCTATTGTGAGAAAGCCTGTTCAAACCGACAGCTGACGTTGAGTAATGTAGTGAATTCGACTGTCTATAATGTACAAGAGTACCATGATCAGACAGTAATGTGCGTATGTATGTATGTATGTATGTATGTATGTATGTATGTATGTATGTATGTATGTATGTATGTATGTATGTATGTATGTATGTATGTATGTATGTATGTATGTATGTTGTATGTATGTGTGAGTGTGCGCGTGCGTGCGTGCGGTTTTGTATACATGTCATGTTATATACGACTGCGCGACTATCTACCGTTGTAGTCTCTCTTTTTCTGGATTGACGTACGATAGACAGAAATGACGGCTTAAAACTCACAACCTCAGATAAACGAACAAATGAATATAACTATGCTTCCAACTATCGCCGAGAGTGTATGCAATGGAATAAATAAATGAAACGCACACACCTAAATTACATCACCACCGGGAAGTCTAGGCTAAATACAGTCTTTACAGGAAGAGTAGCTGGCCATGAGCCCAAGAAGTCTATCCAACAATGTTCATCGCCGATGTTGCAGGAGAAGGTCAATGCACCGACTAACGCTACCATACATAATGTACATGGTCGATGGTGTATTAACATGCTCATAAGGAAAGTGAGTAGAAAAACACTCTGAACAGGCAAGGTTTGTACAAGACGCGGCATTAAGAATAGGGGCAGAAATAACTGCACACAATACATCACCATCTTCGATTGATGTACATGTGAGAGGGTGCGAGAATTTGAGAGTACTACTGAGCGAGAGGGTGAGTGTAAGTCAGCGTACCTGTATACGTTATACAGATACGAGCATTTGTGTGTGTGTTTCTTGTTTGGTTTTTTGTGTGCGTGCGTGTATGTGTGTGTTTTTCTTTTTTGGGTGGTTGTTTGTGAGTATGTGTGTATGTGTGTATGTGTGTATGCGTGTGTATGTGTATATGTGTGTACGTGTGTGTGGGAGTGAGTATGTGTGTGTGTGTGTGTCTGTGTGTGTGTGTGTTATATGTATGTGTGTTGATGTTTGTGTTTTGCTGCGTGTGCGTGTGATGAAGTCCATCCATCACCACGTACGTCCCCATGATATGAAGACCATAGAAAACGTAATAGTATTCACTGTATCTTCACGTATTCCTCCCCACTCGTGTGGGAAGTACCGGATTTACGTTTTAGAAAAAGTTGGCGCGCGATTGTGTTTCTTGCAGCTAACGAGTCAATCACTATATAAACACACACAACACACACACACACACACACACACACACACACACACACACACACACACACACACACACACACACACACACTAACACATATATATATACACACACACATACCCACACACATACACACATACACACACACACACATATACACACATACACACATACACACATACAAACACACACACACATGCATGGACAAATACATGCTCATGCACTTCTAAGACTCCACCCGTACACCCGCCGCAGACTCAGCAGAATCAGACGTGCACTCACACCTAGATATACACAAACTTCTCGCTCTCTACACATCAATATCATTCCTACACATACGTCTACTCAAGAACAGATACCCACGCAATCCTATGTAGATAAGGATTCGAGCACATAGACATACAAACATTCCTCGCCCTCGCATTTTCACTCGTACGGAAACACGTGTGACATTTCCATATATATATATATATATTCGAACTCCCGATAAGCACGTATACAACGTGCCCTATGTTTATATGCACTTGTGAGTGTAATTAGTGTTTGCTGAAATGTCTGATAGCCTACAGCAAGAACTTTCCGAATACAACGAGCGGGATGAAAAGCTCAAGTGCGATTTCATGCAAATGACTGAGGTGTCTAACTCTTTTCAAGTTTACATGTTATTATTATTATTACGCACGGGTGCGTACGTTTGCTTATATCTGTACATGCTAACATATTTTGTACAAATTGAAAAGTTGGTATTGTTCGTCCACACACCTGATTGTTCATTTGCGAACGTCGATCCGTCCGGGATTCCCCTAGTCTAGTCAGTATTCCGTTGTAATGCGATCGTGGTGAGATAAAGATTGTGGACTATTCCTTCTTCATTCATAAATGTACTTTCATTATTGCAAAGCTGCTTGTAAGACTTTTTCTCCTATACCTGGCACTCTTTACACGAAGACTGTCACCAAGATGGTAGAATTATTGGAGGTACTAGACGATGAGAAGTCATGCTACCTTGTCGAGCGAGATATGCTCTTGCGCCAATTGACCGTCGCGAAAGAAGGTAGCACATATAGCATATTCCATTCCATAGACATATTCGGCAACCAAGTAACAAGTGTAGCTTCTCGTGTATCACATTAGTTGATCAGTAGTGTTCGTGATGGGTGGTTTAAACCTATTGGACGCAGTTCCGTTCTATGCAGTTCTGAACAATGTTAAACTACAACTACATCCACTTCTTGAACTTAATTGGTAGTGATCCTTCTAATATGCCCCTTCCTATGGTACGATGTTTTTACAAGATACACATGCTGCTATTGACCGTTTTCTCTGCCTGCATCTGTTTAGAACGGATACAAATATATCTAACACTGTGTGATTGAGTTCCCATATTAGTTTCTAATAGGTAGAAGAACGATCTCTTACGTGTATTGTGTCCGTGCTGCTATGTATATACTCGAATGAAGTGAAGTATCACTGACGCTTTTCCTCATGCCATGATTTCACACAGTTAGATTAAAGTACAGCCACATCCGCATTCACATCCAAATCTTCAACATCCAGATCTGATTAAGATATATCTGATTAAAATAAAAAAATATGATTTAGTGAACATTGCAATTCTTGTGTAAAAGTCTCGTCTGGTCTCACATCTCACTCATCCTTCTGTGGTATCTATCAAAAGCAAACGCTAGTCAAGCTTCGTTGTTTGGTTCAATGCATGATAAGCTTGAGCTCTTTCGGTCGATTGAAGGTAACTTTCGTGTGCGCTATGGGCGAGATTTTGTATTTAATATATGTATATGCATGCGTGTGTACTTGTTTGTATACGTGTCGTTACGAATCCACTAAAACGAACTCCTATTCCTCATCGGTAATTATTCAATGTATGGTACGCTCGAACACTCTGAGTGAAATGAAAGCAGTTTTTTTACCAGCGGATGTATGCAAACGTCTTTACATGTACTGCGGATTTGTGTATAGTTTTATATAAAATTGTTGTTCATGTTTGTCTTTGGGTAATTTTAAGCAGAACGGTCGTGAGGAGGAGAATAGTACGTAAGTTTATGTTTTAGCACTCTCACATGTAGGAGTTGAACATTTTTTTAAAGGCAATGTTCTTTCTCAGTTCCCTATACGATGCACAAAGCAAAGTGTGAACGTTAATGTTGTGATTTGACAAACGGAACATTCACATCTTACCTGCACATGAATTAGTAATTCGTGTCCAGAATCGTATCAGAATGTCTTAGGGTTATGCGATAAATGAAAGAAAACGGCTGAACAAGCATATGACAACACATGTAATCTATATATGCTTGAGACGCCCCTTATCGCACCTCGATGTACACATACGCATATATACCATGTTGCCTACAAACGAAAAGTGTAGACATTCATTACGCAACATACAACATGGAAGAGGGTATACACACATACCGACTCGGCGAGACGGAAAGGTTTTGTATACTCCTTTGCTATGATAGCTGAAATGATAATTTATATATATACATGCAAAGTCGAAAACTGCAAGCTCAAACAAGAAATTGAGACGTATGTCCAGTATATTAAAACTCTTGAGGACACTCAAGAGGAGACGATCCAGTGTATGAAAAAAGCAAGTGCAGTCATGGTGCGTGATCACAAAGAAGCATTAACTGCAACGACTAACCAATGCAACGATCGAGGTACGGAAGAGTATATCTTTGTTGTATGTGCTTGTTTGTATACACTACCATCATGTATCTATGAACATTCGTGAGATAGCACACCATTGCAAAATCAAACGAATGAAGTACGACTGGTGGCAGTGTGTAGTTACAAAGAAAAATTGAAAGATAAAAGATAGCATATCTATGTCCGTTTTTCGAGTGGATTCCAATATTGAACATATCATGGACGTGTGACATGAATTGCAGAAATTTCTTTAAAATGTTGGTACCGCAGTAGAGCTGACGATTGGGTACACAAACAAGCGTGAAGCGTTGTCAATTGCTACTTATTTCTACTAAGTGTAGGTTGTAGATATAGATGTCATACACTTGTGGTATATGTACTTATATTGTATGTACTTGTATTGTATGTACCTAAATGTTGCGCATTTCTGAAAGTAAGCATGTCGAGTCAAAAAGCATTGAATATCTAAAACGATTCATAGCACATCACATAGCTTGAGAATCAGTAGTATTTGTTCACATTTTATATTTACGTACACGTACAAGGTTTATAAGTACGTTTATTGATGCTGGAGCGCACAATACCTCGCTTCTTGTAGTCAGTGCACCATTTCTAAATGTACACACGAGGATATGTAATTGATATGCTATATATTTACGATATGAATGCAACATATATACATAACAATTCTGTGTAAATATGCGAGTTTTGTTTGAATTGTACAAGTGGTTACTACATAAGAAGCGTACAGCTACACGATCTCAAATACACAACACTTGAGCATCATAAAATCATAAAATTCAGTATATAGATGTATTTGCCTGTACGTGTTTATGAAGGCAAATGTCTATGATTTACGCTACATGGAATCATCGAAGAAATTAATGAGATACAAAACGTATAATCGATCCAATATACAAACGACTTGTCTGTGTTTCTTATCATGATTAATTTGATCTAAAAATGTATCGTGAAGTACAAGACATTGAATCATCGGCCGAGATTTCAAAGTCAGTACTGCGTGACAAGATTGAGGCATTAACGTCGGAACTCACTGAAAGCAAGTCTTCCCATCAAATGGAAATTGCTAAAGTCTGTCATGAGGCATGTGGATAGCATCAGTCCACAAGTCTACACATACACATACACCCACACCCACATTCATACATACATATAATACTACCACATAGAGAAGCAAAACAACGCATACAATTTAATGTCCACTACGCGGTTAACATCCAATTACCTCCTTATATTACAATTTAACTTTTTACACTCTTAGACAACATACTACCACTGACTGTACATACCCTACTGATAACATCAATACACACCAAACGAATTTGCATAAATAGGCGTAGTGGAAACACGTACAATCACATACTCCAATTCCACAAACTGAACTTTTAACTGAGATAGACCTTCTTCGCACATGACTATAATTTATAGTACGAACAGAGGATCGCGAATATTCCGCGAGAAACACGAGCGCACTCACATCACATTGAGGCATCTCAGAATAACAATAATTCATCAGCCTTCTACGAAGAAGTTTGTAAAAGAGTATGTAAAGACCATCTACTATACTGTATGTATACATTTATGTTTGTGCCATAGGCGAGGCTTTCACGAATTTACCACTCGGAGGTACCATGTTTCTTACATGGTCAACGAACAAATTGCAAACTCTGTGAACTGGCACATAGTACGGCTTTCTACACACTCATTCTAAATCGGTGTGACCACATGGGCACACAAGTGTGTCTGCGGTAGTATACACATGTTGCTATGAGTACATGAACATGCAAACGAACGCGGACATATATCAAACATGCAAGCATACAAAATGTAGAAAATTCGCCAAGCGGCGCTCCTACATGAGACTGAAACAGCCCGTCTGAAAGCGAAGATTACCAAGCTTGAAAAGCAAATAGAACAAGCACAGAAGGTACTTAATGGACAGGAATACGTTACAAGTGCGCGTCGAATGTTGATACAGCTGTTATATATATGATATATGTTTGGTGGAGGAACCTAAATGAGACGATACTTCGCTATTTATATGGATCTCTATATTTTTAAATGTGCGAGTTTATATGTGATGTGAATGTGAGCATGTAGTTGGCATTTAAGTTTTGTTTTTCTTGGGCAGTTTTGAAATCGGAAACTGTACTTTCGCTACGTGTGCATGTGTGTTTGCATCCCGTATATATTTTATTTTTACTGACCCATTTTCTCCTGAAACACATCGAGACTAGAACTTACTAACCGAATATCGCATATTGTAAAGTGTCAATACCAACATACACATCTACGCATACACATATGTATACAGACATATACTTACATGCACGTACGTACATACACATGCATACATACATACACACATACACAGGGACAGAACAATCTATTGAGTTGTCGAGCTCGTACCAAAGTAGGAAGAAAATAACGGTACACTGACCTGTCTCCGACTGAACACACACTTGCAGACAAAAAAACATAAAAGTACATACTTACATGACTATACGCGGCCGTCCGTGCACATAGTTTTATACAAGTGCAATGGACAAAAGATCTACGTCTAGCAACCATATACCTATACATATATACATTAAAGCGTACGTATTTTCTTGAAGGAAAATGAACTGTAAACATTTACTCATGCTTAATGCATACCGAAGATGTGCCGACTAGGCTACTGCGTGCCTTTCTGTTTCACGATAAGTGCATCTCAGTAAGGTCACTATAACGCACAATCCGTATAGTGAGTGCATTTGAGGGAAACGCCACCCCCACTATCGCACAATAGTGCACCATTTTGTTTTATACGATACAAGGGGAAGCAAAGATATTAACAGGAAATCCTTGTAGTACACCTCACTAGTGCGTTGTCACCCGAAGTGAATTTTGAATGTGATTAGTGCTGTACATAGTTTGGACTCGATTTCCTTTGCTTACACTCTCGACGTGCAAAAAAAAATCCTTAATTTAAGATTCTCAAGATTGTCGCCAAAAAATTGATACGTACCAAAGCACACACAAACATATCTCTACAGTAGTTTTATTATTTCGACGGTCATTGACAGTATCGTACTCAGTTGAACACACTTCCTGTGCGGCCGTTAACGTTTAATCCGATGCTACGAAACTTAAGTTGGTATGTATTCGTTCTGTATACACACACACACAGCACAATGAAAAATACACTTTGGTAGATACGTGTTGATGCTTGTACACGTACATATTCTTATTTTTCCAGTTCACGAAGCTGGGCACTCGCAATCACCATTCGCGCCCCACGAGTTCAGAGAGGTACCATTTTCAACGAAAAACAGGACGTAGTTAACAATGAGACAAATCATAAACACTGTTGTGATGGCAACAGGACCGGCGATTGTGTTGTATGGTTTTTGTTCACGGTTGCGAATCATTTGGTCTCTCCAGAAGTATAGATACAATGCGTATCCGAGGAACAAAATCGCGACGGGGATAAGAGTGATACCTGCGAGTTTTGCTCCTGTACATGTTGTATATGTGAGTATAAGGACAATGTGTGTACGTTTGGAGTAGTGAAACACGAATATGTATAAAGTCCATAGAGATTATGATCGAGCAATGAAATTTACATAAACGTACCTTTAGCAGAAGACTCGTTGGGACTAAGATTCAAAAGTGCCAGACCGATAGTAGAGATCATAGTCGATGTGTGTAGCCAGTTCAGAAATGTCCGTTCGTTTGCAAAAAACACCTATGCGTTTATACGAGTGTGCATCAATACATGCAGATGGTCCAATATACACAACATGCGACGAAAGAATTATACACGATTGTGTATATGACTTAAGGTTCAATGTGTACACGTTTGTTGTCTATTGTCATACGTCTGCGAACAATTCTTTGCATATACAAAAAACACAAACGCAAACGCAAACGCAAACGCAAACACAAACACAAACACAAACACAAACACAAACACAAACACAAACACAAAAACAAACACAAACACAAACACAAATGCAAATGCAAATGCAAATGCAAACGCAAACGCTGACACGCCTTTGGTTCCACTCGGGCTGGAATGAGAATGGTCTTACTACGGTCGGGGCCAGCCTTATCCATCGTAAGTGCATCTTCGTTTACTCTGCGAAGTTTGTCAAGAACTGCATACGAAGAGAACAAACAAACAGTCCGTTTGACTACATAGCGTTATGTATCTCACAATACAAGCACAAAACAAATCCAGAGTATTCAAACTGTATATGAAATACTTTCAAATTTATATGAATATATTTACATGAAAATAATATATAGTACGGCATACAATCATGCACAGCAAAATACACACTCGTATGTACCAGTTATGTTGTGCTTCTTGCGTTTTCGTAAGAGAGAAGTGTTCTCGTCTACGCTAAGGTCATCTCCGTCCGTGTAATTACCATCCGTATCAACTCTGTTAGTAGCAAACATAAAATGGATATATATACACACGTCAACTTGGTGAGTGTGCGTATGCAATTCGTGTGCAACCGTGTGGTGGCCGGCAGTAATAGCTGTGTACGTACAATTAAAACATACGAGCTAGTTATTTGTCCGATCAGCGCTGGACCCCAGTATCATTTACAGTATAAAGAGCACGCGCACAAGCACTATTCGCCCCACACTCGCCAACAGATTAACATGCACTCGCATTCTCATGCACATCCAAATATAAATCGACAAGCAAGTAGTGCAGAATCTGAATAATCACAAACCAGTGTCACTAATAACACACGCAAGCAACCTCACGCTATACTCAGAATACAAATGTATGACTAAGGCGAAAATTTTCTAAACGCCAAGAACCACATGCACCCAAACACGGAACACTCATATGCTCACACTAACCTCCACAGGTGTGTACATTCCACAAAACGAACACCCCTCGACATACATAAAATAACCGTACCCATTTACAGTCGCATAGTTGATACTATTACGCCTCCTTCCACTAACACCGCGGTTATCTACACTTGCACTTGTACTTGAGTTATTAAGTGATCCACGTGCATACTCGATCGCAGATTTTTCCGATTTAGGATGTTTCGGCTTTTTCCGAATATCTTTCTCCATTTGAGGCAACCAGAAAGGCAATAGCTTCACGCGCTCTTCCATGAGAGATGCCGTCCCGTGAATAAACTGTGCATGCGTGTGTTTGTACGTTTCTCTAAGAATATTTACAGTATATCGGTGCACGCGTCAATTGCAAACTTCTGTATATCGATTAAATGTCTGGGATTGATCGAATGCATTACTTCATTAACGTAACGAGGAATTAAGCAGCTTAACTCGCGTTTCCATGATGTACTGTACTATGTGTAGTATTCGTGCACACACATGTGTGCATTATATGTGCTTGTGAGTGCACATGTGTGCGTGCTGCGGTGACTAGATCAGTTAGATGGGGATGTATTTAACGTAGTCTGACAAGATAATACACTCTTCTGTTGTAGATGGTAATATATGTGCGATTGTTTTCAAAATTGCGAAGCGATTGCGGCAGTAATAAACTTGAGTTTGTGCAAATACGTGTGTACAAAATACATGCATGTATGTCTTGTAATTGTAGGTGTAGATACGACATTTAGTTCTTTGACGAGCAAGATAAAATGAATATCTTGTCGTGTAAACCAGAGGTGTATGTAGCTTAGAATCAATTTGCAATTTGCGAGCATCATGTATTGTATGGACTGTGAGCATGTATATGTTAGCGTTATTTGTACCTTTGAAAACTTCGGAACGACCTCCACTAGGTGTGAATTGATCAGATCTGTGATCCATTTGGGAGGCTCAGCCCCTGCTTGCGTGGCAAGTTTCACCTCTGCGCAATGCACATACATAGTTCAAGAGCGATACATGAGTGTTTGTGTGTCTGTGGACAAATATGCATTGTAAACACACATAAAATTGCAGTTTCGAACCTACAAAAACATACACACTTTCGTGTGATGCGGATGTATGTGAATTGCACGACAGTCACGACTTGCACGTACGCGTCCCTGTGTTTGTTGAACATGCACAGACCTAGAACGGCATAAGGAAAACGCTCAATTTCATCTGCTTCTACGTATGAGAAGGGAAAATCCACACCAACGTCCTTGCGGTACCACATTCCGTTCGTTTTGTTACGTTCCTTTACCATAGTCAACTCTGTGTCCAAAGAAATTCGAACCTAAGTGTATGCACGTGTGTATCACAACAGAAGTCGCAATTATAATTCAGAACACGAAAACTTGTGAGTACTTTCAACACGTGCATGTCTACGCCACTACACTTGCTATATACTTTTCAGTTTAGAATGTATTTACATCTACATGATAACTATCGTTCCATATATTAGGCAAGCGTACACCCATACATGTATGCATAAATATATATTGTCTTGCAGGCAGGTCAGTTGTAAGCCTATTTCAGTTGTCGCGACTGTACACTTACGAGTAATCTTTCGGAACTAATGATCAATACGCACACACAGGTATTGGATTCGTTTGGATTCATATACATATTTATAATTATATATGACGGTAGGTGTTGCAGAGCAGTTCGATTTGCAGAAAGTGCTTACACTTCAACACACACATACCTCTTGTGATGTGGGATGTTGAAATGCTGTACGATTGTAGAAAGTGCGCACGCTCGGGTGCAACTTACGAGCTAACACCTGTTGTTGGATTTCTTTTGCTAGGGATATCGTGTATTCAATATCCTGTTAATGAACAGATAATGTTGGATTGAAAAAACAGAAACATCTAATAATCGGGGATAGGCCAAGTGAAGTATAAATATTCCAAAGTTAAGTGCGTGTATACATACATACAGTGAGATACACATATGTAAGTTATTCACGTACCACCTGGCCGGAATTTAAAGATGAATATAAAAGTTTATGCACGTACTGATATGAATCATACTCTTTTTATATATGTTGTGTATGCGTGTCGTGAAAAATTTCCCTTTTATATCTATTGTGTGTGCAATACGATGCAGGTTAATCTACGACAATGTCCACACAATACGATGTATTCTTGTATACACGAATGTATATAAAACAGAACGAAACACAGATTTGATATTAAAATACTACCATATCAGATTTGCCAGCGTCTCTCATCTGTTTTTCTCGCGCGTTGAAGTCATAATTGCCTTTAAGGTACTCATTAACGTACTTTTCCTTTAGCATAAATCTTTCCTTCACGCTCTTTTCTCCAGTCCAGTCTTCATGATGTGTCTTGCGCTCTACAAACACCTGTATTATTGTAAGTACGCGCATATATGTGTCGATACCGCACTTTTAGACTTACTAGTAAAGTCGTTCGGGCGAGCCTTCCTTTCTATAAAACATAAGCGTGCAACTGAATGTTCTGTGTATAGTGTACTTTACAATCTACAGATGCTAGATCTTCTATATGAGCCCAGTCCATCTTGCATGCCGTTCACTCTACAACTTCTGTTTGTGCATGTAACACTAATCATGTACGTATCTAGCATAGTTATACATAAATACATATACATGCACACATGCTTCTGTGCACACACTGCGTGCTTATGTGTGTAATGTAGCGTGTGTCTGCCATATTTAATACATCCTTAAAGTACATACCTCACTAGGTGTTGTCCCGTACCATCTAAGTCTGATTGCAAGCGCGTGCTGTGTTTTCTCAATCCGTTCCTGATATAGCTGATGTTGGTCATTATCATAATAGATTGACGTGATGGCGGCATCATAACCTACATGTGGTGTGAATCAGGTATACAGAGATGTATGTATGTATGTATGTATGTTCGTATGTATGTATGTATTTAGGTAGGTAGGTAGGTAGGTATATATGTATGCATGTATATATGTATGTATGTGTGCGTGTGTCTGTACTTCCACGTACAAGTGTGCGATTGTGAATGTTGGCTCGCATTGTGTACATGCACATGCGCGGTGAGCAGCATAAGTCGAAACACAGCAAGTGTATACGGACTTTACCTTTTTCGAAGCGAGGATCTGTTTTGAAGACCAGCACGGGAAGATGTTGTAGAATAATGCATTTTACGTCAGTGATGTTATCCGGGTGTACCCAGTATTTGGTTGTCTTACGAACAAATGCACTGTGATTCACTGTGCCCTTGACCTGTATATATTTTATATATTTGAAGGGATGTGAACATGGAGGGGGGCACTCTCGCTACAGAATGATGCATTTCGCATACACTGATAAGGCTATGTTGTTTACTACATCGTTTTTATACAATTACAAGCGCAATATCCGATTGCACGTATATAAAACTTTATTTTGCGTTCGTTCGTAGACAAGCGTGTGAGAATACAATGCGTACAAGTAAAGAGAAAGTAGACGCACACGAATATTGTCAAATAAAACAGAATTTCCAATACGAGTGTACTAACCAACATAGTAAAGAAGGTGGTATTTTGAATCAAGTATACAGTATTGCTAGAAACGTGTCAATACTTATCTACACAACATACATGCACATGAAACAGACTCATGAACGCATATGTTGACAAAATTAGACACGTAATACGTGCATGCATTTATGCCAACACATACCCCCTCACGGTCGGCGGGCTTCAGTTTCTCAAACATGGTACTTAATTTAAGAATCAGTGTATCGAAGGTCTCTTTGTAGAAAGGCTGACGAGTCAACCTCGCCAAGAAGGAGGGCTGTGATCATACATTGTATACGGAGTATATCTTTGTTTTAAGAACATATGATTTAGAAATATGAGTGCGTGCAACCTTTTTATTATTATTATATCTCAACGCCAATCATTTCTTACCTTAAGACAATATTTAGTGACTTTGTCATGCTTCTTCAAAATCTTCAAAAACCCAGTGTAGTTGAGAGAATTATACTTAGCGAGCTTTGTGATATCAACCGTAACCTCTCCGAGCTGTACGCATACCATACGGTATTTATGATACACGTGTAACAATAGGTAAACTTCCATGAGCACTCTTCAAGTTACATTTTTCAGTGTTATATGCTTTGGTGATGGCTTTGTATAGTGTGTATATGTCTACCTATGTTAAGGAGAGTATTTTGTGGTCGCACGTAGGCGCGTGTGCGTATGTACTTGTCCACTTTACCTCTTGTTTAATGTCGTCTTTAGCATTTTCGCTCATTTGTCTCGCCATTTGTTTCGTAAGATCGGACTCTAAAAACTGCACATGGCGGTTCAGTTCATTGTACTTTACAAATCCAAAGTCAGACACCTGCGTATGTATTGCGTTCTTATGTCAGTTAGCATAAACGTACGCAACCTAGATTTGTGTATGTATGTATGTATGTATGTGTGTGTGTATGTGTGTGTGTGCGTGGATGTGTGTTTGCAACATGAATAGCAACCTATACTGTATTGATTGTCTATAAAATGAGAACTTCACATTCAGTCACCTATCAAGACCAGCTTGAGAGCTATATAGACCATACACGCACAAACAGGTGCGTACATATGGACAGACATCTGGATATGCGACACGAATGCTAAATTTGGGGTACATCTGCAAAATATACGGGAAAAAACCAAAAAAATAAATTTGAACCCCAATATACTATACTTCCACAATCAAAAGCATACGACATAACATGCCTTCTTTAACTCCTCCTCGAGCATGTGAACAAACTTGGTTTCAAGGCTATCATCCCAACTTGTAGTAGCGACGTTAGTCTTTAAAAATTTCTTCAAGCCAGTGTAATCAATGAAATTGAACCGCCAGTCCATAGGCATCTCCTCCTTCAAATGCTTACCGAACTTCATGATTGCCAGATATGAATCCAACCAACACGGTCACCCCCTGTGGTAACTATCTCTAATAGTCAAGGAACGACAACCACAATAGGATAAGTGGGGAGAGAGAGTGTGTGTGTGTGTGTGTGTATGTATGTAAGTGTGTGTGTGTATGTATGTATGTGTGTGTGTGTATATATATTTGTGTGGGATATTTGTGTTTGTGTGTGTGTGTGTGTGTTTGCGTCAAAAAGTGTGAAAAGCAAAGAGACTCATCGAAACTGTGTTGAATAAATATTATAATACAAAGTTAATATATTAAATTAGTTACTTTATTCAACTTTGACTTAAACCTTCCTCCCTCTTCGCCAATACTATCCTAATTCCATATTCTGTTCTGTATTCATTCAGAATATATTAACTTTGAATATAGAAAAGATCGCGTCTTTGAAAATCGGATGATTGGGGTAGGACCAATAAAACCCCAAGATTAGAAAGCGTGTCTGAGACCCTCTAAAAGGCCCATACACTCTTTACTTTTTCCTTCATCTGATGATAAGAGAATAAGACCCTTTTTAAGGCCTTAAATATTTAGCATTATCCCCCCTACTTATGATTTTATGTATATCATGATCGTAAAGCCGTGACACTCCTTACACAGACAAACACACAAAACACAAAACTCACACACAACACACAATCAACACAACACAGTCAACACAACACACAACATACGAACCACGCCTCGGTTGACGGTGTATGAACACAACAAGCGCCGTAAAAGAGCAGAATGCCACCCGAACGCATAGAGCCAAAGGTGTTCTTTGCGAATGAGGTATGTGTTTTTATGGATTGTCTATGGCTGTACACGTGTTGTTTGTCTTGTTGTTTGTCTTTGTGTGTGTTTTATCGTTGAAGAATCAAAACACATAAATACACTACGCGTTGAAGTAAATAAAATTCGTTTGGCTGGTATCATTCGTCTCTTGATGTAAACATATACACGTATTTCATTGCTTGCTCACATACACACACAATTAAACTATATCACATCTCACAATCATACACTGTACGGAAACGTAACAGCTTTGTGTTCACGCAAACTCTCTGACGCGTAGAAAACGCAATGGTGTACTGGAAATCTTCAGATCTTTCTTCTTGATTTATATGTTTGATTTCTTTCTTATCAGAGAACTTTCCTGTCCTGGGTGCACACAGCGGTTCTGATTTCAGCCTCTGGTAAGTATATTTGTCTTTGTGTTCGAGGGCAAATACCGGCTAAACACATGTAAAACGTTTCTTACGGTGTTTGTATGATTCTATTGTAGGACATTCTTAGTGTGCACGGAACGTACCTGTGTTGCACAGCGTTTGTAGAACACAATATCGTATTGCATACAGATGCGCAGTGCTTAGAATCAGTGTGCTTCCAACCTTCTCCCAACGTAACACCACACCCATGATAGCTGATAACTGTCTATAAAGCTGTATGTGCGACATGGATATATTCCCAGTGTTTATTTCCCGATATCTACCCTCACATAATGGCATTCTACTCACAAAACATGATTGAGAAAAATGCATCGAGCGATAGTAAAGCAATTTTACGATCACCCACACGCATATATGTTTGCTTCTATATACATGCTACTTATCGTTATCAGGCCTGGCCATGATGCACTTGTCACCCCAAGCCAAAGCGTATAGATGGGCTCGGATTGCAGGCGCTATGCTGGTATGCTTGTGTCATGTGTCACTCCCTGTCATACAGACAGTCACAGACATACAACTTGCGCACGCTTGTGTACAAACATCAAACTGTTGCATTCTACCTGTCTATCAAAGTTTTTAAGATATGTATTTTAGCTTATGTACGACTTTACGAGTATATCCACACACGTACGCATAAGTATGTATGCAGGTAAGTATATATGTTGTGTCAGCTAGTGAACAGGCAAACGTTCCAAGTACCGTGAGAATCTTTGACTGTACGTATATGCTATATGCATTGCACAGAATCACTCGCTGCAATCAATGTGCATGATGAAGAGAGGCAGTATATTTTCTATAAGTGTTTCAATTTACGCAAAAGTACGCATTGCAAACCGAACTAGTTTATGACATGTAGTAGGGCTGTACCAAGTATGATAGCAAAAACTATTCTGGTACATATTCTGCCTGTATCTATTAAAAGTGTTCATAACTGAAACATGATGTGCATGCAGGTTCCAAGTGCAATGGGCTTCTTAGTGTATGGTCTGTGGTTATACCAATACCGCTCTCAAAAACTGTTGATTCGATCTCCTGGTCCGTATCAGGTAATCTTTTCATTTATAATAACTTGAGGATGCACATTATTGTCACCGTTGCCGTATGTCTGGAAACAATTGGATCCTGTCTCGTCGCTCCTCTACGAGAAAACAATATGAAAACAACATTGCAAATTTAAATTTGTCTGGCGCGTCAATGTGTTTCACTGGTATATAGGAGTGCATGCCTAGACAACTAGTCAATACCAATCGCAAAGCGACCTGATTTTAAGCTCGACTTAAGCCTGTATCGAATTGTTCCATCTGCGAAGGCTCAATATTCACTCAATATATTCATACACATGTACGCAGTATGAATATTGTGTATACATCTCATATAGTACTATGTTGGGACATTCGGTCATTCGTGTTTCTACCACCCTCTGTTGATGACAGACAGCATTAGACTCTTCGTCCATGATAAAAAAGTACAGCTTTATTTTTTCCTGACCATGTATTCTTGATATTAATGTTTCATGTACATCGTCATGCAGGCATACGCTGGCCCATTATTTGTAGCTGTTGTCTTCTTAGCTGCGTTAGTATTGAACTTTGCTGTTGCCTTGACTGAAGAGCCCGGCCAAAGTCATAAGATCAAACATCATTAAGAAGGAATAGATAAGTTTTGTACATGAAACCCCCTCAAAGAATCAGTCCAGCACATGCATGTTGAGACTGAGTAATTCAAATAATAAAGATAATTGAAAGCATGACTTCCAGTGAGATTTGTAAAGTTTGTATGCCTATTCATTTAGAATTGCTGTCTCTTTCCTGAGAATTCAATCACACCTCAACGGCCTATAATTACAGCACTGGATACTCGCTATCTATCTACTTACTTACATTGGCTGAGAACATGTCCGCCAATGCGCCAGACGTGAGCGTATCCGTACAATACAAGAGTAACAAAGTTGAAAGAATAAACGAATTCTTTCAAGTACCATGACTTTTTCAAAATATCTTCCATATCTACGTCTTTCACATCCTTGTACTGAATCCATGATGAACGCACCGACAGAAATCCGTAGGTTCATGAAGATGGCACACTCATCTTTGCCTTAAAACCCAGTTGGCATCAATGTCTAGCCACATCAAACGCTACTACGTACGTTATCAACATTGGCAGTCTTCTATACATTGAACAGAGCCCTTGCAATACTTTGCAACGTTACTGGTGCGAACTACAAAGTACTACACGTCAATAAAACTGAACCAAAACCGGTGTGAGCAATGACCTCTCGTACATCTCGAAGGCAACGAAAAGTTACCGAAACCTACTGATTGAGGACACGTCTGTTCGCACATATCGGTGTGTACTTGTGTGCTTGTGTTTGTGTTGTTCTCCAACGAGTACCTGATCATGCGATTGGAGTAGTATCTTTCAACTTCTCCCTTCCTTCCTTCCTGTACGTATCAAGTGTCTCTGTTACATGTGCTCGCTGTTGTCTCACAAAGTCGTCCCATTTATCTTGGTTGTTAAATGCGTCCTGAATATGTTGCGGGACAGCGGGAAAATTTATGATGCAGTTCTTGGGATCGTCCTTCTGCGCATTTTTGTGTGTTGGAATCGCAGCGCCTATCCGACTGATAATGGAAGGTTTTCTGGTGACAGCAGCATCTTCAGCTTCGTCTGGCTGTTCGAATGAACGTGCGCTAACTGCTGTTTCATTGGTAGAATGGTTAATCGCTTTCATACTGTGGTTTTTGTTATCACAACACAGGCCTAATATACACTTGAAACACACGCGCATTTTAAAAAAGGTATCCAATTTTAACTCTATAAATATAACCTTCTAAAGCTAGGATGTGTAGTACATCGAAGAAAATATAAGTAAAAACACGAACGCTTTCGAATGAGACAGTATTCTTACATTCGTTGAGCAAAAGTGTGACACAAATTACACAATACAATTGAGATATTCGAAGTTCTTGGACTTGGATTTACAATTTTCAATAAGTTTTTGCATTCACAGCGCACACAATACACACAAATTCAGTAATGTTATCATATACGCCACACTGCGCATACGCAAAGCAACACTCAAGAGTACACAAACGACGTTGAAGGGTCTCTGCCCGACACGTACAGAGAGAGGAACAAATGTATAAACGTGATTGAAACTTGTAAGCGCTAAACGTTAAACGTTTACTTATACGCTTTTGTGTGTGTGTGTGTGTGTGTGTGTGTGTGTGTGTGTGTGTGTGTGTGTGTGTGTGTGTGTGTGTGTATGTGTGCCTGTGTGTTTGTGGTGTCGTGTGTCTGTGTGTCTGTGTGTCTGTGTGTCGGTGTGTCGGTGTGTCTGTGTGTCGGTGTGTCGGTGTGTCTGTGGTGTCGTGTGTCGGTGTGTGTCTGTGTATGTTTGTGTGTATTGTATATATGTGCGTGTCATGGGAGGACAAAATAGAAAGCATTCAAATATGAATATACTTATTTACTCGAACTTAAGTTGTATTCATACTATATAACCTCATATACTAATATAATTTAACTTTATTCAGTATTTTTATCTTGATTTAAATTCTCAGCAGGAATACACAACTGGACTGTCCATTACGAAACGTATACACGGTACAGTTTACGGAAAACAAAACGTATATTTATCCCACTATTCACGAAGGTTAACTATGATAGCAGGGGGGAGATGGGAATACTTAAAGAATAAAAGGTATCTGTAATACGTATATTTTGCACGTTTTTCAGAATGGAATACAGAAGCTTTTTAACCCACTTTTAAAGGTTATAATGTGCCACATTTAAATAACGCTTTTTAACACGTTTAAAGCACATTTGGCAAACCCCCTTAACAAACCACATTAACGATTGTATGTAACAGATGATATCTCAACTCATAGAAACTTTTTCAGTTCTCTAACTACGATACAAGAGCATGAATACTATGCTTTTGCTGATTGTAGTGGTATATATATATAAAACCATCGTTGACGTTGTTGGAACGCATGGAGTGATAAAACTATATATATATATATATATATATACAGCCGAGTTCCTCTTCCTGCAGCCTGTAAAATTGTCCTCTAGTTGGTACAAACACACTGTCTCAATGGGTGTCATGGGTACATGTATTGATTGGCCTGAAAAAAGTCATGAGCATATTGTTTATATACCGTTCATAAGGACCGAAACAAAACTTTGTTCTATTGTTCGTTACGACGACTCAGAATCTGTTTGTGTGTGTACATACATAACGTAATGTATGTAACAAGCATATGAACAAGTTCTATTTTTAGAATAGAGTATTCTGTCACATACGTTCATCGGCAATAGCAAATTCTTCTACAAATGATTGTACCTATACGAGGAATTTATATACTAAACTCACTCACAGGATAAAAATGGAGCGATTCACATATGATATACATTTAGCACCTAGTGTAGGCCAACATAATTTTGGAAACTAAACGTTCAGAATGTTAAGAAGGGCACATATACATAAATGTTTGAGAACAAACGTGTATATGATACACGAGGAAATAGAAAACAGTCATACACGTTCAACACAGCTACGTACTCTCTTTTGATTAATTGACAGGACAAACATTGTAGTACGACATTGAATTCCTTAATCACATATTTGTCTGCTCACACACGCATATATAAATATGCGTATTTGCTACTTCAAGCGCGACCTTATGTGCGCACTCACCTCATTGCCCTTTCCTCGTGGAAGTTCTTGATCAGCACAAAAAGTAGTATACAAGTCCAGTTCACTCTGTCTATCATTATACTCGGCGAAAACATTAGCAATCAGCACACAGATTGTAAGTGGAGTCGCAACTCCCATACTACATTTGAGGTGACAACGAATTGATAGTTACCCTTCTTACCCTTGCAAAGTAAATCTTCCTGTCTAAACTCATGGCGCTATTTGCGCTATTTGTATCGAAGACGATGAATAAGTCCTATACACTTGTGCACCCATTTTCGAACATAGGCATATATATATATGTATATGCGTTTGCTTGCTTATAAGAAGATATGGCGCGTGAGTGCTATTCAAAAAGACACCAATCCAGTTCGAGCGCATAGATGTTTCTAGTTAACGAATGTTGTTGCGTCTGATATGTTCAATTTGGACAAACTGATTTCGTAAGAGGTAGACAGCTGGACAACAGATTGTCCATTGGCTTACAACTACGCGCTGGTGAACATGGGCATAAGTACGCAGAAGTGGGGCCAATATTTTGGTTCGTGACGCTGATAATTTCTGCATCTCTTCATCTTGTGGGTTTCACACCAATATTGGGAAAATCTGAGCTATAATGCTGCCCTTTTCAGAAAAGGGGGAGGAGATTGTGTGCAAGACACAATGTAAAATTACAGTTGCTCGACAAATATTAATATCGGGAAACCCATATATAATTGTAAACGTGTGTTGCTAGTAGCAACCTTCTAGAACGCACCGGAGGTTTAAAGTAATCCTTTTCGTTATTAGTTAAGATCGGACAGATTATGCATATCATCATCCAATGTTTCTCGAAACGTACTGATTTGAACGTATCTATCGTACATCCATCTGGTGTTTCGTAAGTTGGGCTTGACCGTTCGTCGTTTCTTCCTTGTGTCAAGTAGCCCATAGTTTTTTTCTTTGTATTATACACAGCAGTTAAAAATTTACATTTCGAAATATACACATGATGACTAACAATCAATTTTCACAATAGGTTCATACGGTTGTCTGCTGAAATGTACCAAACGATGAGGTTTCTTCCGAATGGAAAATGTAAGCAAACAGAAATATTTATAAATTATATAACAATACACACAATAAAGAAGCATTTGAACTAAACAGTTTCAGGACGTATGAGCGACCTATGCTGAGTTTTATTGGCAATAGATTTGTCTAGTCTACCATATATCATGCCAATAGTTGTTCGCTAGGGAAAAAAGAAGTTACAAAAAGTAATATCATGGATTCAAGGGATTATTGTGATGTTTATTTTGAGCCTCAACAAAATACAGATAAGCGGCGCCATAACTCAGTTTTTGATGAAAAATGAAAAATATTACTTTGCATGAATTCTTCTGATTGTACCATTCAAAAATCTCTGGAGATTATTAAAGACATGTGTGTGTTTCCGGGGTTGATGAATTAGGGTATGCTGAGGAGAGGAACCAGGATGTTTCATTAATCTAGTGTAAGTAAGCAATACAAAATGGTTATTCCGAGTAGGGTGCGATTGAAACCATACCCAAAGCACACAATCGACATATAGCACTCAGTGCAAGTAAAGTGTGTCCTGTGAGAGGACAAAAAGTTTATTTTGTTGTCCTATAGACAGGATTGAACGGTACATTACATTTATTAGAAATTTTGTTGTCCTATAGACAGGATTGAACGGTACATTACTTTTATTAGAGATGCGAACATGTTCTTGTAGCTTTATGTGCAATACACAAGCTGATCTTTTGAGATTACACGAGTCGAGAATATAGTTTGATTTTAAAACCGTCCATATCATTCCACTATTTATGTCTCGGAATATTGATCTACAAACCATGGAAAGATATCCACAAATACCAATTGTTACCATACATACATGTTGTTCAAGATAAATGACAATAAAAAAAATTTATGGGTTTATTTATACTCATGAAACATGGTCTTCTCTGCTGCTTGTTGGCTGAGTGGAACGACTCGCGATTATCTCCCATTTAATAATGTGTTGTTCGTCGGAATTGTGACCTCGTATCTCGACCCGATAAAACCCAAAAATTTGTCATGTTTTCATGGGCTCGGCGAAAGACTCGTGCGAAGACTTTGAGAAATTGCAACCTTTTACAGATCGACCCTACCCGAATGGAAAGATGAATATCTACTAGTTACATCAAACGTGTTAATATAAAAATGATCATAACTAGGTTTGTGTATCTACATTCAGACGCAGCGCAATGTAGTATTAATGTAAATATGTTAATAATCGGGTTTCTGTATCTACATTCAGAGGCAGCGCAATGAAGTAACAATGTAAATGTTAATATTTGGCTTGTGTATCTACATCCAGAGGCGCAATAAATAGTTGGGTTTGTGTTTCTAAATCCAGAGTCGGTGTGGTTTATAATGTAAAAACGATTCTAGTTGGGTCTTATCTGCACCCAAGAGTCAAGAGTACTGAACGTACTTTGATTATAGTTGGGTCAGTTTCTACGACACTTTGCTGCGTAACACGTATAGGTAAAAGCTATTATAGTTGGGTTGGGGTTGATGTTTCCACCGAGGTATAAATATAAAATGATTAACATGTATTTACGTCAAAAATGATTTTAGTTGGATTTGTATCTATATCGAGTGGCAACGTAATGCAGTAAAACTGTTGCTTTCAATTGTTCAGAATCTGCGGATTCCTTGTTTATTCATAACGTGAGCACTTGTGAATGACTGCATAATGTGAATCCTCGTACCCATTTTTTAAAATGTTCTATTAGGAACATATTCACGCATTAAGAATCCGTTTTGATGATAGGATCTATTGTGGTAGTAGTTCGTGTACAGCAATGTCGAGCACACTAGCAATTGGTGTAGAACGGAATTGAACATGTGCTTGTGAAATCCAGGGGTCACCGTCGCAACCACATGTTAATAGTGGACACAATTTAAGACAGAATGCGTAAATGCTTTGTGCATTGTACTGGGCCCGTCTGAATGTATTAAAAGTTTTAATCGTTACGTACGCACGATCAGATTCGGTTGTAGATTCACACTCACATAAACACGCACACTCACACCACATTGTTAGGCCCTGGATCCCTATTCTTACTAAGGCAATCAAAGCAACCCAATGTGGTGCGATACTGACAGTGAACGTATGCGCAGGAACGTCTAGTTCATATATTATTCGATCATTCACACATTCAGCTTTTAATGTTTCGTTTTTTTTTTGTACATCTGTTGTAAAAAGTTTGGGTATTTGTCTTCCCTCACGACTTAGGATTCATATTTTCAACATAGAGGCAAAATGAATTAAAGTGTCATTCAAAACCGATGTTTTGGTATTAGATGCAAAATAAGTGATAGGGGGACGTGTACAATTTCCGATCATATGTATAAGAACAACCACCCGATTCTATACATATCTTCGAGTGCACTTTATGTATACTTGCTCTCCTCAAAATCACATCCAAGCCAGACATTATAGCACTGCGCATGCCATGTTAAATTGTGTATATACACACATACACATCACATATTTGTTTTAAACTTGCGTGCGTGTATGTGATTCTTTGATTCACATGTCTTTGTTCGCGTATATAGATGTGTATGTCTAATATGGGAATATATATATAAACGCGGGTTTCTACACACTTTGGAGTATTCACGCATGCTCTAGTGAGCCTGAAATCAAGAGTGTAGAACGCTTAACACAGATTGAGCGTAAGCGTGGGGTATTTGATTCCCATATAATAGGTATATATGGCATTCTCATATATGTATGTTGTATGTGTGTATAAGCTCCAGTAATGGAATAAGTTGATCGGTATATGCTTTCAAGGTAGTGGCCTTCGTGTTAAGCTTAGGCGAATAGGCGAAGACGACAAACCACCGTGGAGAGCGCGATAAGCAGGTCTCCACTGTAAAGTTCACATACTGCATTCATGTAAGTATGTATTATATATGTAATATACGTGTGCGTACATGTGATGTACGTGTAAGTATCCGCTTAAGCAGATAGTAGTGGTCGATCAACCGCTGCTTGAAACGTTGCGAGTCGGCCTCCATTGTGCGATGCATATGCTGTCTTCACCTACAGAGTATCAAAACATATCATCCATGTGTGAGACTAAAACTTCATGTCCCTTGAGGTGGGCAAGATTTATGTTGATATACCAGAATTTCGACACTATTCTATGCAGAATTTCGACACTATTCTATGCATAATCGAAAGTATATGAACACTCGTATACACGCGTACATAATCGCTAAACCCTAATCCCCGAACCTTATTTTGAAATTATTGCATTTTCGAGATACTCAAGTTCAAGCACACTCACATGTACACTCTCATGTATACTACACATATTTACACGGGCACAACCAAAATCTCAAAGCCCTCTCCACAATCATGAGCACACATACATCATACCATGTTGTTGTTGCATAACCTTCCACACACACGATGCATAGTCCACTGCCCACCTTTGTTCTTAGTAGCAAGAACAAGGGAGTTTAAATAAGCTTTCTTACAGCATGCACACGTACCCATGCTCAAACTCGTAAGTGAACTGTGAGCACTCCCATACACCGTCGTCTGGTTGTTGTGTACGTGCGCATGGCCATTCACATCTGCTGATTGAAATGGATGCGTTGTAAACCCACTTGTTGCTTTTCTACCACCATATGTACTTTTACGGGGTGCTAGGTGACCGGTAGTAGTGCCTTTGCAATGCCCATTCAACACACACATGTCCTTTCCCGAGGACAGGCGAGGTGTAGGGTGTATATACAAGTGGTTTGTGTGTGCCCGTGGGTCACAGCACATTCCCTCTCCGCTGAGGTAGCTTATTATCTGTTCATGTTCCGGTGTGAGTGGTGCAAGTGTACGTAAACTGGTTTCGAACAAAGAGAGCGGCTCTATCTCACGCTCAAGAACGATGTTGTAACCTGTTTAGATATGCACATAATAGGTACATTAATATGTATGTATGTACGTACAGTGGTGTCATGTGTGTATGTATGAATATTGGTGACATGGCAGGACGGGCAGTATCTCATACGAGCTACGTGTTTGTGATTGTGCGTACAGGTATATATATCAGACTTCTTACGTGTGAGCTTAAGTGTGTATGTTTATGTATAAGCAGATCAACACGGTGACCCATAATATACATACGCGAGTGGACAACAGTATGAATATACTACGTTTGCGTATACTTTAAAGCGTGAGTTACGGTGTCAGCGTGAGCACCAGAGCTAAACATTTTTCATGCACATATATACTTTTTACCTTTTCCATCAGTAGAGAGTTGATCCAAAAGCACAGTGATCTTATCCATAAACCTCTGATCTTTAAAGAAAATGGCACGTGCGCGGAAAATAGCCGGTAGCAGTGCATCAAACTGTAGGATCTGTAGATATAAACGAAACGTATACACATTAATCGAATTTACATATGTTTGCATTGGTTTGTGTACAACTGTGCATATGACGATGGGTCTGGTAAATTGGCTGCACAGACTTCTACTTCTTATCCACCTGCACATACACAACACCATATATATATATACCTTCTTTCTATTCTCAGGTACATCGATAATAGTGTTCAATAAGAACGAATAAGCACTATTCTGGACATCTGCATCTTGCGAATAGTTAACCAAAGCCGTTATAGCTGTTTCAAAAGCTCCACTTTCCGCTACGGACAGACGATTGCTTTCTGTAGTTTGTGTGTGTATGCTTAAGATGTTGTTTGTGTAAATATTGCGCTAGCATAGTCTACGTTGCGCATACGGGAATATATGCACTGCACCACAGCGTGGCATGTGTGGACATTCTGGTCTACGTTCCACTATATATATGTAAATATGATCACGGCAAATATAGCAATGAAAATACTTCCACCACTTGCGAAAGAGGGCAGACTTGTGCATAGGAAAGCTATATATGATATGTGATAAGTCAACGATTGTACCACATGAAACCAAAAACATACAGTAAACATGGACGATCTTGTAGGGAAAGAGATACGAACATACATAATGAGTACTTCTGATCACTCATAAACCTTGATTGTGAACAGATAGTGAAACCAAACGTGTTGTTACCATGTACATGCACGCTCACAGGAATGGGAGTAAAACCTACTTAAATACGAGATATTTCTGAGTACGCCTAAACCATAGTTCTGAACTGTAGAGTCCTGTAAATGTGTAGACATTGCGTTCAGCACCAAGGCCAGAGATCCTTTTTGCACTAAGAGCGATGTGCACTGAAAACAACATGCAAGATTTTGAAGAGCACCACATCCCCACTTTTGCACATCCACGTCTTTGCTGCTTTGTATGAGTTAGTGCATAGCTCAGTTTTCTTCATACGCAAGTATATAGAACGATTGTACATGTATTTATGTGTGTGTATGTGCATATAATTATGTACATATATATATATATGCGTATGTGCGAATCTTTATGCATAGGTGGAAATATAATGTAGGCAGGAAACTCAATTGTACAACGGCATCTTCACAGAAGTTCAAACTTTGTACTATATACAAGCGTGTGACGATACATATGAGATATCACGATAACCACAAATCACTGGTCAATATATATGTACACTTATGTGAAACACTTGTACATGCATATCATAAAATGCGTGTCGATGAAAATATATAGTAAAGTTGTACACCCAAAGACCAATACATATCAGCAGGGCATACCTGTGTGCCAGCATGGATTTCATAATTATATGTAAACCACCGTCCAATACAATTGAGTTCCGGTTATCTTCTACCAACCACGTGATGTTTTGAATGCACATAAACGCGGCTGCAGGTACTTTTGGGTTCTTCGAAAATCTGGCTATTGCCTGTAAGTATGAGATGTATGCAATGTATATGCTTTTTAATGTATGTGCTACATGAATACTAATGTGCATCATGTGAACAAGTAATATTTACATAAGAACGCAACAATTCCTTGAATAAATACCATTCGCGTCAGCACAGGTAGAAGTGTACATGCAGACAAATATAAAACACTGACAAAAATGTTGATCACAATGAGGTAAAAACTCCGATACCAACAATTTCCGATAATTACCTTCATTCTGCGACCCGTACATGTACAATATGAACGTAGTGCACAAACCGACGTCATAAGTGCATATGTTGTGTACATTCACGAATTGATACAGGTTATATATATATGTGTGTACCTTATATATCAGAGGCACCACCCCAATCTCTACGACTAGTCTTTGGTTGTCTGCTCGGTTGAAGGTCAATGATCGATATACCATACAACAATACCGCTGTATTCCAGAATCATTCTCGAAATTTCGCATTATGTTTCTACAGCTAAGTAACACATCCAGATCTGTTGCCGTACTAATGTTCTGAGGATCGCCTTTTGTGATATAGCGAATGCAAGCTAAGCACTGGACCAACGACATTGATGACAGTACAATATTGTTGTTCCTGTACGTACGGGAAATAGTTTTGAATGGCCAGACAGTTTGCAATTATGAGTATATCTATAGCATAAGTGAGCACATGTTCTTATAATTATACATGTCCATCTGAATATAAATATGCAAAATCCATACCCTGCATCTGCGATGATTGCACTGAGTGGTACGATGCACGAACTTGCCTCGCTACGGTGTCTTTGACCGAGTACATCATCTGCATAGACAAACGAAAAGTGAATATATATGAATGTTCATTGTATACTGTCTAGACACATCAATACACAAAGTAAATACAGATGGAAATATGAATAGATCGTAAAATAACACTTGTGAGAACGTCAAACAGAACGATGTACACGTACGTTTTCATCATTGAGCTCTAGAAACTGATTTGTCTCCGTATTCATGCATACAGTAAACATGGTGTGCAAGCACATATTAAGGAAACGCATAAATGCCTACCAACACTTATAAATACAAACACCCATAGATACCACATTCATACTTTCCCTGAAACACCATTTCAATGTCCATATTTTCTTTCAACTATCAAGCGTTTTACATTAGCTCCATACTACATTACAAATAAACGTATACAAACATCTATCTAAATGCACATGCAACTCACAATGGTACTCATCTCCCATATTCCTGCTTAGTTATAACAATAGCACTGTAGTAAAAAAACGAATGCGTACAAGCGACTTTTGAAACGCATTCTTCAAAATATAGAATCTATGCATCACTCAGCAATTAACATACCGCCCTCCGTCGCCGAAATTAGCTGTTGAAACAATAACAACAATTCAGCTTCGGTTAATGTTCGCCAATGATGTAGACAATCACTTATCTCACTTACAGTGATGGGAACTACCCTTTGCACTGCACTATTGTTGTCATTGGCACTCACAGATGATTTGCCACTTGCATTACCACTTCTACTATCACCACTATTTTGTAATGACAAAGATGTCTTCATTCTCATGCTCAGAGTGTGTTCAAGTGTCTGAGTATCTACACTTGCACTATTAGAGTGATGTTCGTTTGACTGCTCGGTTTGTCCGGTTTGCGATCTATATCCACAGTATTGATGAAGAAAACGAAAAGCAAGACGTTTCATTTTCACCCCATACAAGTCACACATACAAGAAAACAAGTGCGATAGGGATGCAGTATTACATTAACATACGTTGCATGTGTAAACGGATCTATAATTGTTAGACGTAAAGATGCAGATTATTACCATCACTCTAAAAGACTACAATCACTCTCTTAAGGAGTTTAACGGATGAGGGAAGGAGGGGTTTACGTTTACGACAAACTGACTGCTCAAAAGTACGAGAAGGCACGCAGTTAGATACTAACTACGACGTCCGCAACACGAAGGTCAAACGTTTAGTAGTGACGGCGTTTGTGACGAGCAGAGTTGCTTTAATCCGAGTCTACCACAGTACAGCAGCAGCACCCCATAGCGCACCGCCCCCGCCTTCGCCGTCCGCTACCACACACACACAGCCCTACGCACACGCCCTCACGCACACACTCACTCACACCACATTCATTCACTCAAATTCACTCAAATTCACTCACTCAACTCACTCACTCATTCCACTCATTCATTCACTCACTCACTCACACCATCTTTCTACTAACAAGCAGCAGCAAGCATATGCGACATAATGACATAACAATGTATCTTTGAAAAACGTACGTCGCGTCTTCTTTGCGACTACTGGTTAGCGATCATAGATGGCTGTGGGACGAACGTAGCAAAATGCCAAGACAACAAACCAGCAGAGGGACTTCACTCTTTAGATCATGGATGCATCCACCACACACACATCGCACCACACACCGCACCACACACCACACTCTTCCACTCGTGTAGACAGATGTTGGGATTCACGACAGAAGAGTCGCTCGCTGGTTTTGCATTGCCTTGTTCAATCAATTCGTATGATACGAAGCAATAAACGCCAGAAAAAAAAATGCTTTACATTCACCCTCCATCATGTGAATATATGTGTCTGTACTTGTGTTCGAGTATACTGTTGAATAAAGCGCAAATAAAATGATACAACACATCTTCACCAATTCCTTTATGTGATCGATTTAATTCAGATGGACATCGTGCAGTTGAATTGGTTTTATTTATTTAATGTGTGTGTGTGTGTGTATTATGAGATGTTGTTATAAAGCATTTCTATCTGTTCTGCTTAAAACCTTGTCCAATAGAAACTATACCAATTGTCGATCAGGGGTATTGCCGAATGCTTGAATTCTGTTAGTTCTGATGTCGTTACAGGCTTACCTGACATAATGAGAAGATGATATGATATATATGATGAAGCATTGCAAGCAATGATGTAATTAATAGTTAGCTGTCCATCGTTAGTTGAAGGTGAGTTGAAACATGTGTTTTGTTATGTACGATGTAGAAGACGACGTGAGACTTGCTTCCTCCGCTTACTGCGCATATACATAATCTCACACATTGCAGGGCTCAACAATGTAGTGTGTAAAGATTGATTATAAAGGCCGCAAAGCTGTGTTTTCATGGTCAATTGATGAACATAATAGTCTCCGACCGCGGTACAGAGATCGATCAACAACAGTACCCAATCTAAACCCCTAAAACCTACGTCATCCGCAATGGCTTTCATAAATGATGGACATAAGTATGGGTTCTAAACCGCTAAACCCTACCTTTCCCGCAATGACGTTCATAAATGATGGACATATGTATGTATGCATGGATGTACGTATGCATACAAGTACTTTGCCCGCAATGAAGTTCATAAATAGGCATATGCATGTATATGAATGTTTGTGTGTATCAGTAAGTACGACGCATATATGCATGATTGTAATCTACAGTATGGCATGAATTTGACAGTCTCAGAGAGATATACAGTCTAAAACGGATTGATTAACAGTATCCACAGAAGTTGTGTAGCACCCCGACAGATCCACTGCAGTGTAAACCAACCAAAATAGAGCCCTTCTTCTACACTCAAACATCGGTTGGTCCATGATTAATAGAACTTGATGGGGCGAAACCAACCAAAATACAACCATTGTTCTACCCTCGAGTTTCGGTTGGTCTAGTTTTAAAAGAACTCGATGAAGGGATCAAATCTAGTAGAAAATTGAACACTCGGGTCGATTGACAAATTTAATTGGTTTAATGTTAAATATTAAGAATTATTATTAATCATTACCAATCAAAATTCGTAAGTGTCTTGTACTGAACATCGGTTGGTTGATCTATGAGTAAAAGAGCTTGATGAGGGAGGAAGACACTTAATCTCATCGGTTCTTGTTTTGTTCTGTTTTTGTGGTGCCATTTTGGTTCGATCAGTCCGAATGTGGTAATAATACAGTTTCACACTAACAGATACGCAAAGCGAGTTAAAAGTATATAACAACGAATGTGGTACTACTACAGTTTCACAAACTAACGAACGACACACAAATCCTGAGTGAGTGTAAGGGAATCATAACGTTAAAGGAACCATAACAAACACACTGTCGTTATGTTACTGTGTATGTCATCGAGATTACATAAGATTTAAGTACGGTTGTGATTATGTACCATGTCATTGATATTATACAGTTATTCATATGTATGTCATTGCTATAATATGTGTATATCATTGAGACTACATAGAGTTAATCCATATGTGAATTTATAATATTAAGACCAAAATCAACTGTCGTTACGAGCGATAGTACGTATATACACCGTTGTAGCTCAAGGTCACCGCATTAGTTATGAAATTGTGCAAGGGCCATTCTGCTAAAGTTCACAAAATACTAGCAGGAAGCGACATCTCCCTCTAATATCTTTCAAATTCTGTTGCGACGTGAAGTCATATAGAACCCTCATCAGGTGTAATTGGGGTAACATTACACCGCAATATGATAAAGTTTAATAGGCTCCATACACGATGTGCAGAAATAGGTGAAATGGCCTAATTTGTCCAGGTCTTAATATTATGTAGTTGCCATATATTAGTAGGAACCGTCATTGGCTGGGTCCAGTTGTAATGTATTAAACCACGAATAGGCGAGCAAATTCTATCCAAAACAATTTAAATGTCTATCCAAAACAACTTAATGACCCCACTTTCCAGCCGCAATCGCGAACACTTCACGCTAGAAATCACTTCTTCTATTTGAAGTTTGAGGGTCTTCACTAGTCATTGGATCGATGAATAACAGAAGTATATATATTGGCAAGTCTAGAAGTACACAATTCAACTAGTTGAATAAAAACCCAACTTGCGAACTTGGCAGGGTCGAGGAAGGCAGTCTGGTTCAGAAATGTTCGCCGCTAATCTCATAATAAACTTTCCTTGTGTCTATATCCTTGTGAACGGTACGATAGATACTCGTCACATTGTTTACGTATGATGACCACACGCTACATATGCAGTGGCTGACATGATACGTAATTTATGTACTCTACATAAACATAAAAAATCCCTTTCCCCCCTTTCTTTCAAAAGCGATGAATGTGGATTTGAAGATATTTAGATGATTTGTATTACATTGTGATGTAAATCAATTTCTTCGTAGGATATTAAGTGCGGGTAATTATACGATATATTTCAAGATATTGATATTGAGGGATAGCCCGAACGCATACAGTAACTTCAACACAAGATTTAACAGATTGCCTCGAAACTTACATGCGCTTTTCACTGAACCAGCATTGAGACAATCGAGTGATGGAACGTACAAAACGAGACGAATGAAAGAACACAATACGTACTGCAATTAGTACTTCTAAAGCAAACATAGTTCGAAATGAGGAAGAAAGTTTACAAGAACTTGGCCGGGCCAGTCATATCGGCGACCTCATTGAAACAGTCAAGTATCTCATCGAGTGTCATGGCAGACCCTATTTTACTTACTGCCACATCGTTGATTCTGACTGAGGGAGTGCCAAACATTTGCTGGATAGCCCGCATGCGAACAAAATGGAATAAAAGAGAATTAGGTGACATTTTCTTGTTATGTTAGAGTTGGGAGCTTATGCTTCTTTATGTAAAACATAACCGTGTCAATGATCAGTTTACGTGCAAACCTTTATAATTTGATTACGGAACATGACTTTAGCATCGTTGTACGTATCATCTTTTCGGTACACATTGATAATGAAATCCTCCTCGGTTTCGCCTGTGAGAGATGCGTATCCAGTTGTAATATAAGAAGGCGTATGTGAGTGACGGCAGTAGAATAAACTGAGTGGTACGTGTTTGAAGACATACTCAGTGAAAGAATATCAAGGGTAACAAACATGCATAAAATCCAACCGTATTCAGTCTCACATTCTTACCAGTAAGTGGTGTTAGAATCCCCGCAACGATTTTCTCGACATCCCTGCGCGACTTGTCCACACACGCATCGTTCTTGAGTTGGTCGAAATTGTCAGAAATAGTTTTGCATGCTGCGATGAACTGCGTAGTCTCTCCCTATAGTAGGATCAAACCAATGTAAAACGCATAGTGAGGAATCATTGACAGCAGATACACAGTCCAAGACTGATGGATATCGACAAAGAAACGTTGTGTCCGTAGTCTCAAGGCTCACAACTAACAATCACTCCAATAAATGTAATGGGCAGAACGTCTGTGCACGAAATCACGCATTTATCGTATGCAAGCTACGATATTTATCCATGTACATATATTCATGTTCATATGTTTATGTTCAACTGCTACACCTGAATGCACAAATATGTCAGGTCACTACATCCAGCCTAAGAAACGCAAGCAAGCAAAATTGCACAGAATCAACCTTGGCTGCATGTATAACCCCGCGAGTACTCTCGAAAGCCTGGTTGTGGCCGAACAATACACTCAGGGAGATAGTCACTGAAAATTTGCAATCTTTGGGTGTTGGTTGACTAAGAAGCGGATGAAGAGTGTCGAAGAACTTTTTACTGAACGGACATTGCAAGTCGTGGAAATACTCGGCTTGCACAGGTGCGTACGCAGATCCCCAACGATAGCCCGCAAGTGATTTAGGTACGGGTGCATATGATCCTACCATATTAATGCTATATGTTTGTGTGTGAGTTTGTGTGTTTGTGCGTGCTCAAAAGCATACATACTGGTAAACGAGCTTGATTTGCAACCCATATATAGTATTAGTAAGATGAACAAAGATAAATGATAACACATTACATACTTGACTTATATTACATATTTCGTGCATCATCCAAAATGGAATATGGCATATATTAGCTTAATTGCACTTCCAAAATTCAACGCAACTGTACGTTTTACGTGTAAGTTGAAGTCAGATTTGGTGTAATAAATCTGAGACTCATACTCGACACATTCGATGTAGATTGTTATTAAAATAGTTTAGAAAAACTCAACAAATGCACGGTTTCCAAGACCAAAGTTCGATCGAAGGTGTACTTATGGTAGTACTTTGTAAAACCTCGTCTGAAAGCTATAATCATATCTCCGTAGAATTGAAAAAAATTGTAAATGTTCTTGAGGGTACTTGATCAAAAGCGTCAAATCCCTTTTGAGTGCAAAGCTATAATGCCAGTTGAAGTGGTATTATAGTACTATTTTATATGCATTTTTCTATTTCGCTCCAGCTCTTAGCATTGAACATACTGCCGTTGATTTCTGTTTTGCAGTGTATTCATTTCTCTTTCTTAGCTTTCGGATATACTTTGATCGTTTCATAAAACATTGCGTTATCAGAACTCGTGTAGTCAGAGAATAGTTGTTTTCAGTCGTGTTAGAAATTAATTTATTATCTATACAACTTGCAAGTATACAACAATAGAAAAACTGAAGAATTTCCTGCAGTGTTTCCTCCACATTTGGCTGTTATTTCGTACGTGACGGAATCCTTAAACGGCTGTGAGGCCAAATATCATGCGTGATCATAACTTGGATTGTTATGGAATGAAAACGCATATTACCGCATTAATCGATTAAAAGGTATTCATTTAGTATTTCAAATGTTCCTAGATCTCTTACTTTTCTCCGCAGCCTCTGCCATCATCGTGAGTCTGGCAGCGTCAGACCCAGATTTCTGAACCATTCCGTAGAAAATTCCCGTCTTGTCTTGTAATAGTTCGTAAGGCGAACCTTGCTCAGCTATAAGTCCACCGTCCAGCACAAGAATACGATCACTATCTATGACTGTGTCTATGCGATGAGCCACCTGCGTGTGATACGTGATGCGTTTTGAAATATGTAAACAGTACGTTCGACAACACGGAGTGGATATTCACCATGCTCGCCACGCTGGCTAATACGCACAAATCAAGTACAGTATTAATGTTGGTTGAATGTTTGCTCACACCATAACCTTTTCTGTGATGGATTGTTCCAGAATTCATTATTGCCTACGTAACTATAATACAACAGATGACCAATGCGTATATCGATGTAAGCCAACACATTACCACAATTACAAGCTTTCGTGGTACGAGCATCATGTATATACGCGCACTTGAATAATCACGAATTATGATAGGTCGGTCGGTCATTGGGAGATAAATATGTATGTATGCTCGCTGCTATAGCATCTAAACCACATCAATCCAAACAGTGTGAAAAGGAATTTTATAGAAGTTCAAGGCAGAACTGTCGAACGTAAGTATATACCTGCAGACTTGAGTGTATACACGTATTGAACAATATGCAAATATAAATGTTAAAATACACCCAGTACCGCCAAACACAAGTTGATACCTGAATTACAGTTGCTGTGGTGAAAAGCGTTCGAATGGTGCGTTGAATCAGTCTGTCCGTCATGAGATCCAAACTGGCCGTCGCTGGAGAAATATATAAAAAGATATTGTATTTTAGCATTTTGATAAAACACATAGCACGTTATGACTACGCAAATATCATTCTTCATCTGCTAAACATACACAGGTTTGCGCTGCTCACAAATTGTGATGTGATAGTCAATTTGCTAAGGAGACTCTAAAGAATTGAACACCTAACCGTACACACATGTATGCGCATATATATACCTTCATCCATTAGCATCACTGTCGGCTGCTGCAGAATGGCACGCGCCAAACTAAGTAGCTGCAATTGCCCTATACTCATATTCCCACCCAATTCAGCGATGTAATACTCTAATTGTTTTGGGAGATCTTGTATTGTATCTGCGAGCTCAGCTTGCCGCAAAGCACGCCATATCTCCTCATCCGTGTATTTGTTGAAAGGATCGAGGTTTTGACGTACTGAACCACTGAAGAAGAGGGGTTCCTGTTTATGATTGGCGTGGGAAGTGGTGTATGTATGTGAGTGCTATGTATACATAGTAAAATGTATGAAAAGTTTCCTCGTGTGTGATTTGGTATCTGTGATCATGGTACGCCCAACTACGTACAACTTTATAGCTTTCGTAATTTGTAACGTAATCGATGGGCTAGCAGAACTACTAAGAAAAGAAATATATGTCGTGTATACGTCGGTGTGTGTGTTTGACTGAGATCGGATAGTTATGCATCCATCCGCAGTGTACATGCTCTAAATTGACGAGTAACAGTGTGGCCACCCACCACGTATGGGTTACTCGGTTTGAGATCTCCGTATCGCAAAATAAAATGTCAGAATGAAGTACAACCTCACACCAACGCATACAGTGGCATATAGAGGAATGTACAGATATATGTGGTGTTAGCTATACTATGAAAGCACCTATTGTAGAAATATCGATAGCATTGAAAAAACTATGACAATCCTACACCTGTACCACATACGTGGCAAGAGACTGCACGCATATGCACTTCATACATGACACTATACTATACACATACGAAGATGTACAAAAAGCCAAACCTGAGAAATGACCGTGAGTCGGCCTCTATAGTCGCGGATACCCAATTTTGAAACATCAATTTCATCAACACTAACAGAACCGGAACTAAGTTCTAGCAACCGGGTTAACCCCAGCATAAGCGAACTCTTGCCAGCACCTGTACGCCCAACCACCCCTAACTTCTCACCTATACGTATAAATGCATGTCATGAAGTGTACCGGTCCTTAGAAACATACTTGATAGATGTAAATGAATAAGGTATGGAGCACTTGTGCACTATATCTGTCTATGCGTATATCTCTGTCTGTGTCTGTACATATATCTATATATATATGTACATACGGTCGTGAATGGATGAATCGGTGATAATGTTTGTTTGTATAACGTGCATAGATACCTGGTTCACATGTGAAACTGATACCCTTAAGTACTGGGTCTAAGTGGGGAGCATATTTCACGACTAAATCCTGAACATCTACTTTTCCCTTTGATGGCCAATTGTCCGGGGGCAGTGTATCCTGGATGTGTGAGGCGGCCTCACTTGGTGCAGTTGAGCTCAGGAATAATAGCTTGTCCCTAGTAGCACCTAATTCAGTCAAGCCTAAGAATCTATACACCACTAGATTGACTGTTGTATGTTCGTGTAAGATGTGTAATTAGTAAAGTGAGTGAGTATGTACGCGGTTGTGGTGTGTCAAATGTGCTTAGCTTATATCATGCAAAAGTGAGTGACGTATCGGAAATTTGTATCGCCCATGCGGGTGCATCTTTGATTTATAGACCGTACAATAGCTGTGTTTCATAGATATGTTTGTATCCTTCCTCCCCGTATATTTATATACAAGAACGTGCGTAGAAGTCGATGTGATGTTCTGCTCTACGCGTAAGCTATATATGTGAGTATTTGTATGTAGAACTTTAGTGCGTACATATGGGTATGCCAACCCCTCGGCAATAGAATGTCTTGGTATTAAATCATATTGACTGGTTTAACACATTCGCTGTTTGTGTAGTAGCATACATACATACACACATACCTGTTAAAGCACTGAAAGCAGCATTCGTAAGCATAAAACCAGCCTCCCCAGATGAAATATCATTTTTGAAGATCACGATGAACGCCGCGACACCTTCATGTATGTTTTACCAAGTGATTGTATGCAAGTGTATGTAAGAGTGAGTGCTTGAGTGCGTATGAGCTTCCGCGTGCTCATATACGATATACTATATACAAAATAAGTTGAGATTATCGAACGAGCAACATATAATCTTAAAATGACGACAAATTCAGGTGCATACAGATGCCAACAAACCTACGATCGCACATTTTTGCAAATGATTTTGTGTGTGTATATGCATTTACAAAAGAATACAATTATCACACAAATGATACCAACGCAAACACGTTCATCAATCTTTCCCACTTCTCTATGGAAACGTGCACATAGCTCCAATAACCGCATCCAACACCATTCAATATAACTCAATATTACATGAGCGTTACAAAAACATATGTACAATCCTTCACTTGAACACAGTACACACCAACATTGTAAACACATCCAAGGACATCCGCAGCTGTGGAAGTTGTTGTCATGGCAACAGCCGCGGAAAGAGACGCGCGAGTGCTGTCGTCTACAAAAGTGCCAAACTTCTTCAGGAACGAATGCTGGCGTCCAAAAGCACGAATGGTTGCAACACCTTCTCCAGTCAGACTCACACATTCAACCAACGGCAGTTTTGTACTGGCAATCAATCGTTCCGAACGTTGTGTACTTGATTTGTGGTGTCTTAGCAGCATCACCATTCCAACTGAAAATGTTATTGTACGTGTGTGAATGAGTGTTCGTGTGTGTATTGAGCGAGATCACTGCTAGACAGAATTGCAGCTACAATCATCACACCGACGGTAACATGGAATACATGTGGCATATATATATCTATATATATATAGGCGCACGTGTCAAAAACGACAGTTATTAGGAACCTCAACGTCCAACGCACGAGCGTCGTATACATACATACTCACTCACATGCCCACTTCTACACACTGATTTATCAACCTGTATAATATGGAAACAACACTGCAATAACTTGATTGAGTATATCATTGTGTATCGCACATATATACATTACAAAAACCGGCATACCAACTGTGATGACTAACAATAATATTGACCAGGGAATTATGATAGCCACAGCTATGGCAAGAGCAGACCCGTATGTTAATGGCACTAACAAGAACTCAAGCGTCATAAAGAAGTCTCGATCTATACTCTTCAAATCACGAGCGAACAAGTTTAACACATAGGACGGGCTAGTGACACCTGCGTATATAAGGGGGAAACGTTGTGTGTGTGTGTGTGTGTGTGTGTGTGTGTGTGTGTGTGTGTGTGTGTGTGTGTGTGTGTGTGTGTGTGTGTGTGTGTGTGTGTGTGTGTGTGTGTGTGTGTGTGTGTGTGTGTGTGTGTGTGTGTGTGTGTGTGCGTATATATATATATATATATATATATGTGTGTGTAAGTTGTGTGTAAGTATATATACGGGTATTATGTTCGTGTTCTTTATATCGTGCTTGAGAACTGACCGTTCTGGAAGTAAGACAGAGGCACAGTGGTGATCATGTCCAATAGTTGTCTGTGAAGGTGATCGGCTGCCTTTGTAGACCCAATACCATTTAGAACCTTTCGGGAATAAAAAAGAATATTGTGGGTGTAAACATGGACAAAAGCACATGTTAAAGCAAGCCACATTTGTCCATAGGCGCACATTTATGAAAGTTAGATGCGTACATATATCATTCATTGCCTGTATACTATCATACACAATCTGTATATACATTGTGAGTGACATTTGTCAATGCAAACGCACAGATTAACACTGAGAATTACGTCTGTGTTGTATGAGATATTGTATCTTCACAAGATGTAAGTTCGTGTAATTATTCATTCCGCAAGAATGACGTTTTGATTGATTCGTATAGATACGTACGTACTATACTTCAAATGCATATACATATATATACAATCTGGCTTTTATGGGCTTCTATCAATTTTACGGTAAAGACCTGATGCAGTGCGGTACACATGAAAGTGTAATACGAAAAACATGCAAGGAAATCACATCCGAAAATAACTAATACCCCACACACAAATCATGTAATGCGCAGTTGTTGTAAACTAAAGATGCAAACACTGCGTAGCCCCACAATCGGTAGACAGGAGGCATAATATAGTAAAGATAGATACTTAAATACAAACAACACCCACGCTCACCTACCTATAGATACATATATATGTATAGTACCATAGACAAACAAAGAGGCAGTATCGTTGGCAAGATACATAGTTCTTTGTTTGCGTGTGGAACAAGCGCGAACACATAATCTTAAGCTCTACAATGATTAAACGTTGAGTAGAAATATAGTTCCAGCTTCTGTTTACTGGGCAAGGACACGACACACCTGCCGTGTGTATGCGCCGATAAATTCCACAATGAGGAGAATACCATAGTAGAGAATATATTTTGTTGTTGCATCATGTGTGATTGTGCCTTGCTCACCCTCGTCAGACCAACGAGACAATATCAAGAGCTGGCATTCAACCATAACAACCTGCATGTACGTGCGTGGGAAGTGCGTGTGTGTGTGGTGTGATAATTACGTACGATATGCACCTGCATATATTATCTTGGGATTATGTGTGCTGTTTTGGCAACGTTTACGTGAAATATACCCGTAAATGGACTTACTTCTACGCCAATTCCTAGCCCCATGAAAAGTAACCACGGCCAGCCGCTCACCCCGTTTGCTGCATGCCACAGGACGTTATGTTCTTGTGTACGCGCAAGGAAACTCTCTTCATCGTTGTCGTGTTCATTTCGGTGTTGCATTTCTGTATGCATGCGTGCGTATGAATGTGCGTGTGGGTATCTGAGCAAGTACACATACACGTACATATCGTCACGTACGTATGTACATGCACAAGCGGTGGTAGCACATAATAACGAATAACTCAAACACATATACAAACATGCGTATGTGCGTGTTTACGTACCTTCATCCATATTCAGAAACAGGTCAACCTTTCTTTCATTTTCCACTTCGACCTCTGTACCAACATCTATGCTGTCCAACCCCAGCCGTACCTCAGTCAACTTGTACTCAGACCGCACCGCTTGTACATCTACTGCCTCGTCCGCATGGTCGTCCCCTATATATATACATACATATATGTGTGTGGTATGTATGCCTTGGATTCATAAAATTACTCTCTAAGTCGTGTCATGTCCGTCTGCTGAGACATTGGTTGAGTGTAGAAAAAATGATCAACATGAGACGATATGGTAGTGTTGGTCGATCATATCTACGATTTGTATGTGCTCGTCGATGTCGTGTGCGTGCTTGTGTGTGCGTGCATCCATGCGTGCGTGCGTATATATATATATATATATATGTATGTTGGTGTGGGTATATATATATGTCTGTGTATGTGCGTTTGTGTATTTGTACATATGTGCGTTTGTATGTTTGTGCGTTTAGTTAGCCTGTATGCATGAGTGAGCTGGTGTGTGGGTGTGTGCACGCATTATATACGAATGCGGTATCTCTGCATACACCAGTGTAGCGTGTAGACGACTAAGAGCGCCATTAGTAGTAAATGAGTGTGCTGTATGATTGCGTGTAGGAGTGTGTATTCGCATGCGTACCTCGAAGACGTGACAGAACACTATACGCTTGGACGTATACATCATCGACGTTCTTCCTACCAGAGGAAATCTCATTATACGCTGATGCATATAGTAATTGTATATACAAAAATGTGTTCGCATGCATGTGTGTTAGTCTGTGTATTCATTCTTACAAACATATACATATATTCTACAAGTTGGTAAGAATATATCTACAACATAAGTAGTGGGTACGTACGTCTATGTTGAAGTTTTGTTTCCTATTTCCTTCGTGTCTGTGCGATGGTATTTAAGTTTGCGCGATGGTATTTAAGTTTGCGCGATGGTATTTAAATTTGTGCGATAGTGTAATATCCCAAATAGACCTACAGAGACTATCGCGCCTTATGACAGGTGCACAAGTGAATTTATACCTTCCGCGTGGTTTACAATATCTAATGGTATACTGCCCCGCTCGGTTATGTTTTCCAGTGTATCAATCAGTACTGATCTGTTGTCTACTACACCTACCAAATCACACCTATCCAGCAGTCTATAAATATTGAATAGGTATGTAATGAGATGGAGAGGTGAGCCCAATATTGCCAGGCATGGAGAATTATACAGTAAATACATACAAATTGTATGCACAAATATGTATTCATGTGGTCAAGAATAAACGCGTTGACACATATCAGTATAACAACGCATATGTACGTTCACATGCCTTGTAAAGTTTGTGGTAAAAACAACTGTGCGGTCCTTCATAAGATGAACAAAACATTCGGTGAAAACATGTGATGCAACTTTATAGTCTAGCGCGCTCAGTGGATCATCCAATAGAACTAGTCGCGCTGAACTATACGCCGCTCGAGCAATACCTGTACATGCACATGTTTGTATGTTTGTGCATATTGTGTGCATCTATTATATGTTGTGTTATATAACTGTACGATCGCGTGTCGGTGTGCCCACGTAAATTCGTAGATTGATGGAACAGTACATAGGTATAATATACATATGAATGTAAATATTAAATGCTTGTAATGCCATACGAAACAACACAAGTATAGTTCTACAAACATATACGTATACTTCTACATAGTGCTACTTATTACGTTGATACTATTACATACTAATTTGAACAGACACCCTATCATATATTGTTTCAGTTACCCACACAAGCGAGAGGGTTTCATGTTCTTATTCAAGTATAGTTGCTTGTCAAAATAACATACACTTCCGATTTATATACAACTATAATCAAGCGATACAAATATTCGCGCAAACCCGCATATATATATACATGTATACTTACCGATACGTTGTTTCTGACCTCCACTTAAACTAGACGCCTGCACTTTTGTCAAATCAGCATACGGCTGATTGTCGAAGTCCGATTGCAATGCACACGCATACACAACAGCTTCATATTTCTCGACATCATAACTCTCCCCAAACAGTATGTTCTCTCTAATTGTTCCTTGGAAGATCCAGGTTTGCTGTGCGCTGTATGCGATACGATCATTCACGCATGTACGCTTGCCATGGATGAGTGGGACCTCTCCCAGCAGTGACTGATTGCATACATGCATTCATGTATAGGTATAAACATGAAAGATATAGTCATCACAAGTTTGCATACTTTGAATAATTCGTATTAATGTGTTCATGTATATAAACATGCATGGGCAATGATGCTTACGAAAGGCAACAAACATAGGCTTGTGTGCACTTGAGATTTGTTATCATGAAAGTACATGAATTCGTGTATTGGCGGTTTTTAAAGACTGTCTACTATAAACTGTGAGTTATTACGGGACAGGATGAGTTGGGTGAAGCACGGAATTATATACGAACGGAAGAATACTCAACACTCACAGTAAAATTGCACAATTCAATACGATTGGACGCACATGCATACAGGAAACAACACTAATACCCACAAGCACGCAAATACGAAATATATGAGAAAGACGCATACAATGCACTCACCTGCAAGAGAGATGACTTTCCACTGGCAACAGGACCAACCAGAGCCAAGAGCGTGCCATCGGGTATGTGCAGTGTCAGGTTGTTAAGACAAACAACCATTTTATCCACAGCACTGTCTGACTTGTCATCATTCAGAGAACACCTATCTGTAGTATGCGAATGTACGTTGTGTAGGTATTTAGTACGCATGATGTGTACACTTTCATATATACCGTGATTCTGTTCAGAAGGTTGCTCACACCCACAGGCAGTTTCCATTCTCAAGACAACCACCTCACATCACATTATTCTTCAGTAGTTGCGTGATAACTGAATGATTATATATGTTGGCAACAGTATATGTAATTTGACACCGAAACGCAGGCTATTTCACCGCCCGTAGCTGTTCACATCGCTCGAACACAAATGTCAACTCTAACGAATGTGAAAAATGGACCTACCAATACACCCACTCGTTCTAGTACGAAGCACACATAATAAACTTTTATGGACAGATACAAATACTTATACCTATATTCATCAATGGTGATAAGCAGCCAGTATATACAAGCCATATACATATACGATATACTTTACAGCATATATTACATACAAGTATGCAGGGGACATACGTACGTCAAATAAAGATGTCTTCTATCATTCCAATAGGAACACGCATGCAATCGTAAGAACTTAATTACACATTTACTATGTATGCACGAATAAATACTAACTAGAGCACGCACTCATACGTACCGACACCATTGTCAATAAAAGCTTCTATATTCTCATCTACACCGTCTGCTGTGTAGCGAGAGGACATGGATGCCCTTACAACTTGCGGTCGTAGTTCAGCAGCTGAACTTTTACGTCTCAGATTCCAATTTGCTTGGTCGCGCGGTCCATGTATCTGTGTTAAAATGTATGCATGCTTTGATTAAAAAGGAACAAGGTACATGGTAACGTGTACGATTACATAGATATGTACACTAATATACCTGTGCATTGTTCCTTGTCCGGCGAGATACGGTTAGTGTATTCTTATCAATATCCAGGGAATCATCACATACATCCACATCTCTATCTGTATATGCATTTTTCGTGAAATTTTGTATATAAGGTCTCCACCAGTTCTGTATACACGGCATACAGGCGGTACATATGTACACGTCGGCCATTAACAATGTATGTGTGAATAGTATTCGTATACATGTGAGTTCGAATTTTTTTTGCACATATTATGTATGGTAGGCATAGACGTAAGATGAAATACATACACTCAAAGTACTTATGGAATGCTTACGTTTCCCATACTTGTCTTTCGCTGGTACTTGTGTTGTGTCACTTACCTTTTCCACCACGCACACAGTCTCCTTTGCTCTTTTTCTTACTTATTTGTGCGTTTGTAGCACCATTAGTCATTTTATCTGCAGCTACAGGCCAAGCAAAGGTAGCTTCCCGAAGCGATATTGGTGAATTTGTGAATGGCCTAGTATATATATATATGTGGGTGTTTGCGTGTGTTGTATATGAATATTGTGTAGTAGTCTAATTTCCCCACACTTTGTGTAAATACATCGTTCATGCAACATGTTGTATACATGAGCACTTTATATGCAGGTGAACATATCAACATTCGTGCATAAACGTCTGCGAGTCCATGAATATACATACGAAGCACAAACCTCGCAATTATATACATACAGAAACATGGATGTGTTCTACGTTGAGTGCTTGTCTGATATGTATATGTTGGAGGGTGTACTCATGTATAAACAAAATTAATATTTGCTCCAGCGAGCGCGCATGGGTGCACAGAAACACGAACAATTTGTGAGACTCCCCGTGTGCGGGAGATATCCTCTCTGACGCATCTTGCATTTCCTCCTCGTCAATCAGGGCTGTGGTCACCCCGCTGCTTTTTAGTGTTGTAAAATTGCAAGGGAGGTGCGATGAGTGTGTTTGTTTACCTACCTCGCATACGTATATGTGATACGAGCACTTTTGTCGATACATGGACAGAATACATAACTCGCTAACGCGTTCCCGATAATAAGACTTCCATAGATGTACACAATTTGTATATGTATAGAAATACATGAATCTACATTGACTCGTGTATGTATATGGACATGCAGTTAGACATTCTAAGTGTAAATATGCACGAAGTTCTGGATAAGAGCACAACACACCATACATACATACACAAACGTGCACACTCCCCATTAATTATTTTCCAACATGCATACACATACATACATATATACATCAGTCTTGTTAACATATGGATAATTAGCCTACATAGACTTCCTGTATTGCAACACACGACAACTATAAAGGACACAGACAAGCACATAGTCAAACCGACGGGCGCACCAGTATCTACATACGTTTTGATGCCCTCTCTTGATAAGAAAGAAGATATGCGTTTAAGCGCCGTCCATGCACTCATAAATTCGTCGAAAACCCCAGGGAAATGAAGAATTTTACCATGCAAGATGCTCAAAATAATCCAAATGGTGAATGTGGTTGACGGAAGCAGAATATTGTCCATCCCAAGCGTATAGATGGAGAGAAGGGCCAGTGATATTACATCAATGGAATTGTTTCCAGCAACATTAAGCATACCCATGAGCAGCCACAGGGTGCGTCCACGTTTTGACTGGTTGTACAAAATAGTATATATATATGTCTGTATGTGTTTGGCATCTTCTTCCGTTCATAGTGTAGACATAATAATGTACAGAAGTATATGCTTACATAGATGGCTGCAAGCATCCATATTCACATACGCCAACGAACGGGTGAAATATGTATCTATAACGGGTACAAATCAAACGCAAATGTACACCAACACACAGACACATGCACACATACCTCCTCAGCTCTGACTTCATTAATTTTGCTAGCAAACTTATCTTCCCAAGCGTTTGCTTTGACAACTTTCGTTCCAGACAAAAACTCATGTATAATATGGCAACGATCATCTGTTGTCTTTGCGTGAGGACCAGTTCGTGACTCCATCACACCGCCCACCACCCGGAAAATACACATCACCACAAGAATCACTCCGATGGCTGCACGTGCATGCATTTGAATGCGGCATACGTATATTCGAATGTATATATGCGTGTACGATTTCTATTTGCATCTATTAGCTCTACGTAGATTAAGTACTGGTGTATATGCATAAAAGAAAAGGAGAGACTTGGCTTAAACTCTATGGATCTATAAGTATATATATATGTATGGACGTGTCAAGAGAATTAAACTAAATTTTATGAGTCTATACATACATATATATCGTGGTACGCAACCACGTGAACAAAGATACGATCTCTATTAACTGGTAATAGACCACAGATGTAAACTTGTATCCATATACTCCCTAATCAAGTCGGAAAGACGGATACAAAACGAGCATACAGACAGGAGTACGTATACATATATCTACCAGCGTCTCAAGCGGTGTAAATATATTGCGCAATGTCAACTATGATATTTCTGGACCAATGAAGAACGTGTTAGATGTAGATCGCAATTGGCCAAATTGACTAAAAGCAAACCTAGAACAAATATACCTCCAAACGCGGCCAGCTGAACATAGTAGAACAGTAACGCAATGATGCCGAAAATCTCCAATGGGCCAAACAACAGACCTAATATACCGCTCCACAGATGTAACACTGCGTCCATATCTGCCCCAAACAAAGCAGAAAGTTCACCACCGGTAGGGCTTCTTTGCCCGCACATAGGAAGCACCAATAGTTGGGCGTACAGACAGCCTTGTATGGTCGACCTGCATCCAATACCTGTATTGTTGTATGTTTATCATGTATATGTATCGAAAATATTATTTGTGTTTTGTCTTGTTTTGCGTATACTCACGCACATAAGTGTTGAGTACAAAACAAACGACACATTGCATCTTTCCCCTGTCAAATAATGTATAATGTTCAACGGCAGTAGCATCTTAGTTTGTATATAAAAAGTACGAAAAGTATGGCATATATACAACGTCTACCACTGTTCTGCACAGAAAATCAGTATCTAGGTGGTTCCCCATGCTTATGCAGACGAAGAAATGGTGATTTTCATACACGTTAAGCTCTGCTGACTATCTATTCTGTGGATCTGAGTGCGCCGTGCGCGCAAGGCGGTATGTGCGCGATGCTGACGTAATGTGAACATCGACGGACAAACTTCACAAAAAAACTTAAGTTCGGCTTTAGTTACTCAGATGATGCATACTGAACATCATGATTTTTAAATTGATGTACGAGGTGAGTACCTATATGGAATATAATGTATATAAATTGGGCACGGGTATGTGCATGCGCATATATATTGTATGTATGTATTACGAATATAGGCGTGCCTATTTATTTAAAGTATGTATACCTGCACGTCGGGCTACTCGTTTCATTTGGTTCAAAGTTGCAAATGCGATTAGTTCCAAAACGGCGAATGCACACAGAAGAGAATAGCCAATCCAATTGTCTCTATCTGTGATTGAAATCATACCTTTAGTGTATGCATGTCTCTATCTGTAAGGTACGACCGTATGAATCAAGCATAACGTACATTACTACGTAAATTGTGAATCCGATTTAGTGCGTTCCAATGTACGTCTTGGTATATGCGAGTAGTGTTTGGTCAGTGGCGTTCGCGTGTATGTAGTAGCTTGTATGCGTGTAATTATATAACATTTCGCTCTTAAACCCAAGAAACTTGCGCTCATTGCACAGAATCGGGTATACAATGCGAGAGCAAAGATAGTGAATGTGTCCTATCTTTATATTGGAAGGGTATATGTGCATTTGAGTATGCATGCGCATGTACACGACGTCGTATCGTGTGAGAGTGTGAGCTATGTATGAATGAATGTACATGAACAAATCGTTCATATTGACATACCCTCGCCTAAATCGCCCTCATGCCATAACAGAAGGTAATGTATACAGATGGGGGTGCCCAGCATAGCCAACGCCTAAAACAGCGTGCGTTTCCAAACATGTTGAAAAGCGGTCGTATGGATACGTCGAATGAGTGAGAACTATACAATGACGGACAACAAAACTAGACATAGTACATAAGGAAGACCAGGACAATCGCAGACATAAAACGTCATATACAAGAGCATATAGTGGGCTTTGGGGGTCATATATATGTTGTCGCACAAGAAGGGGTGTGTAGGTTTGTGATGTAATATCTGTGAGATCTAACA
>JAWQFL010000020.1:679482-719482 GCA_033442365.1 Creolimax fragrantissima | reverse complement strand
GTCTTTGCTATCCTTAGGTTCCAAACGTCCCCAGAAATTTGATGCCAAGGACTCGTCCGCCTCATTCACTTCAGGCACCACCAGGTCGTACACGCTACTCCAGGCAAAGTCCATACTGTTGAGTTTATAAAGATGGGTCTCCTTGCGATCACCTTCCATATCTCTGGCACTCTGTCCATGTCTATCCATACAATCTTCATCTGGATTCTCAAACATGACGTATCTACCCATGTTCTCAACACGACTCACTATACCAGTATCAGGATCGACAATAGTAACTGTTAAGTTGGCCACAGTCTGTCTTAAGGAATTAAAATCATCCATTTCTATGAATTGGTTAAACACACTATGCAACGAAACGCCACCCCCTACGTTCCAGGGGGCCTTAACCATATTCAATCTCTTCAAACCTCTCCAATCTCTGGGAATCATGTGCTTGTCAAAACGGATGGAAAAACTTTCAATTAATTCCTGGCGAGTAAAACCGCCACGAACTGCAATGTTACCGTTCTGTTCAGTTCTTTTTCTCCTTTCACTCGGTGCACCGTTAACATTGTCATACCAGAATTCAGGATATCCATCAACATCCACACTGACAGAACAAGGCATCACAATTTTCTCAAGATCCATGCCAGTTGCGTCGTTAAGGACATCACTCCACGTGCATGAGCAGAGCTCATCATTGTGTGCTTCTTGGAATTGGTTGCATGTACATGAGTCCGACGATTCGAACACACGAACATGAACGTTTGTGATTGATCCTGCAGGTGGGTCCTGAATATATGCGATTTTTCGGTCTTTGAGGCCAGCACTAAAATCAACTACAGCCGGCATTGTGATGGGCTCCGTGAACTTATTGGCGCCGAAAGGAGTCGACGAACTTGTTGCCTCCCAAACCTCCGAAGTGCCATCTGTTTTCTTAGCCCAACTGTGCCCAGCAACATACGCGACATTGTCCCAAACCGTTTGGTCAACAACGACACCGGCTGCGTTGATCAATGAAAGACTTCCATGTGTTTTAATATTAAACGGGAGTTTGCAATCGTCACTCGCATACTCGGGATTCTGGGTATCCTTGTCCACAATTAGCATGAAATGTTCGGCATTAATATTAGCGCAGTCTCCGGTAAATGTGTATATATCATCGTCTTCGGAACCAACAAGCGTATAGCCGTTAAGAGATATCGCCTGATTCGTAGGATTGTAGATTTCTACCCAATCCATCGACCCACATTGTACCTCAGTGAGAGTAACATCGTTGCCAGAGATCGCTCTTCTGGAAGCAGTGATAGGTAGGTTGGAATTGGGCGTGGACGCAGATGTAGGAACACCGGATATCGTTGTAGCAGCAGATGCTACCAACAACACCAAAACATGCTCACATAGCCACATATTGGTGTGTGTTTATGAGGGCTGAATTTCTGCGATCTACAGAACCCGGTCTAGAGTATATATACGTAATACTGATGAACTTGAGCTGATGAATACTTCGTACATCGGTACATTGTACTGTACTACAATACTGCTCTACCAATCGTCACATGTGCATCAGTTTCCTAGATACTCCTGTCTTTTAAACATTGTTCTAAATATAAAATAGACGTTTTATTTCGATTCCTGTTCATATGGCTTCCATAGGAAATAGTCAAGAGATTATTTCAAACATATTTAAAACATTTAAGGTACGAAATAAAACATTGTTTTGTTTTCGTGAGAATATGCAGTTATTCAACGCTCCAACCTATAGATGCGTAGCGGTTTGTTCCCTTAACCAGTACCATTCGCTTCAATTTGAGTCTTAATGAAACGTTCGAGTCTTTACGAAACGTTCATACACCGGTTTGGCCAATGATGAAGTGAGAACACAATTACTGATCCCTAGCACACATACGGCGCCATGTTCGTGCTTCCTCCCAAGTTTGCGCTTTAGTGAACAACTAGTAGTAAACAATGTAGATCCCCATATCGAATAGCACACATGTAATTAACCGATAATATGTTCGCAAACACTATGAAAATGTGCTGTGGTATATTACCACTGCTTAAGTTCAGTGCATTGACTCTTACTTTATATCATCTGTTCTGCCGTACACATTCTTGTTCTGCATTTCTTAAGAGGTGAAATACTAAATCTATTTCCACTCGCGTACAGCTACGTCACATGCCAGAAGCCACATTTTGGACAATAGAATTCACGTGCCAATCTCTACCTATTAGTGGACTTAAAGCACAGAATAACGAGGTTTTCACTCGTCGTAGGTCAGAAAAGGATCCTCATTAGTAGTTCATGCTGTGTCTTGGCGCGTAAGTATAGATGACGATAGCATATATTATAAATATATATGGTAACGTTACTGTCGTATTCGATTCTAAGCCATCCTAGGTTACATACAGGGCACACAAAATAATGCCTTGAATGTCTATGTCTGTAATTGTCAATGCATGTCAATCTTACCCATCTAGTCTATATACAACTTTCTGTATGTGGATATTCTTAGATTGTTGACGTTCAGACGGGCGTTCAATCTACATATTTTATAAGTACAAAATTGAAGTGTAGTAATCGGTTTGGAAGTTGCAACATCTGTTGTCTAACAACTAACACATGTGCGACATGAAATTATGTGCTGTTGAATTTAAGAGTTCGCCATGACGCGGTTTTCATCACAATGATGAAAAAACGTAGATGAGGACGTGTATATTTTATACTACCGAAACGTTAAGATGTTGTTCTGATTCTGCCCGCGTCAGTCTCCATAATTTCTACCATCCGCTTGTATACACCAAATATAAGATTAAAAATTAGGAAGAACAAACTTAATAGAAATTCTCTTCTCAGAAACTCTGTGTCAATATTAGTTACTACAGTTATGAAATGCACAAAGTAACTTAAGACAGTCTCGGTCATCGCCTCGAGCGTAATATCGCATGAAGGTAAAACTTGTCAATGTGAAGACTCATTCAGGTATGCGAAAGCCACGCAGAGAAACGTTCCAGTGCGTTGACGGTCGTAAGCTACTATGTAGTCCGAGTTAAGTGGATAATTGCTATTCCGAACATATCACTACTAAATGTGGGGCTGCTTCTAAACCGAATATATGGATGATTGTTCTCAGCTGCTCTCACTGTCATCTGAAAAGAGCTAGCAGATAGTAAAATACAACTGGCAACAACAGACAATTTCTTGGTTTTCGTCATCAAATACGCTTACTCTCTACAGAACGCTAAATCCCCGGTTCTGATATAAAAAATGCATGATAGTAATACAGACTACATAAACTTTATATGATCATCTAATCTATGTCACGGTCTGTACGTTTGCGTTCGTATGCTTATGAAGGAGAGCAGAATATTGCATAGTATATGGACATGTCTTAATATTAGCAAACAATAAAATAAAGTCGTATGGGCGGGCATAATATCCGGCGGCATAGAAATCGATACTAAACACAACGTTTTCACTAGCGATGTTGTGAAAAGCGTTTGTTGATATTTTTTGTTGAAAAACTTTTATTTAGTCTAGCCGGCAACGGGACAACAAACACGTGGTAGTATTTACATGTAGCAGTCAATAGAGCACTGTGTTTTATCGTTCAAATCAGGTAAGCTTTAGGACAAATGAAACCCTACAGATGATGATGGATGGAAGACACGCTTTTCGTTTGATCTGGTGAACAGCACTGGATCCCGAAGTTCGGAACACCCGGATTAAGGGATTGAGGTGCTTCCGTTATTCCTTCTTCACGCCGTGAGCTTCCCCTATACTCGCTTTTGTAATGCATAAACATCAACTCCCGTGTTCCAATAATCGAATACATGTGAATCTAAAATCAAACCTGGTTGGTGATATGTTTTTACGGCAGGCTTGATGCGTTCAGGAACGGACGGATGTGGTAGGACGTGCCGATGAAATCGTACCAGCCCTATGTGCTCCTGCCCTCAGCCAATTTACTTATTCCAATCGTTCTGAACCTTTCAATCGTGCTGAGCTTTTCCACGTTTTGCCGGCTCGGCCCAACCTTTTTTTTTTTACTACCAAGTTGTACAATTGGTTTTCTAACAGGTGTTCCAAGAATGCAAGGGTTCATTCTAGTTGTTTCTTCTTTGGCATATTAGAACGCACTGTATAAAGGAGACCTCATGTGATACGGTTATCCTCACTCCAAACAAAAAAACCTTCTTCTCAATTCTATTCTATAAACTTCTACAAAATGTCCGCCAAAGCGTTCCGAAACTTCATTCAGCATAGACCTGCTGAGATCTATCCCGTCGTTGCAGTTACAGTCTTTGCTGTCGCTTTGTGTGTTGGAACAGTAGCCCGGAATTACGGCCCCAAGAGAGCTCAATGGACCGTCGAGGGAGCTCATCCTCACTTGAGAATCCAGGATGGAGAGATGACTAAACTCATGGCCGTGAATCAAAAATACACGATGTAAAGTACAATCATCGTTATTCCGATACAAAGTATGGCAAAGTCGCTTCTGGTGAGATACGAAACCATCGTGTGGTGTTCACCTTATCACTTGTAGTGAGAGTTCTACACTCTACCAGTTGTCGTGGCGGCAAGAATCTTTAACATATAGACGACAAAATAAATAGAATGTGCATAGCAATGCATGATAAAACAACATGGTTGTCTTGAATTTTTCGTGTCCGCACTATATTCATTGCTCCTATTTAGTAACTGAAGACATCGGATTACATGAGAATTAGTGGAAGTAAGTAGAGCGGCAACACCGGTGTCAACGGACAAAATTAAGTGAAGAATCACTTTGGTATCCGTAATCCATGAATGTATCGACACAAAGTACCAAAAGAATAAGTTGTCAATATCTTCCATTATAGCTTGACAGTCACCCGCAGCGGCTCTTTCACAATTCATTGACTTCCAGAGTATTACAACTGGCGAGAGAGCTGTCACGTACGTTAACAACTGACTGTGCTCGTTCGCATCTATTTTCAATGAAGCTACCGAAGTTGTTCATACACATGCAGAAAACTGGTTTGCAGTACAACGAGGTATGTTGAGTGAAGAACTACGGTTTTTGGGTGAATAGGATAAAAAACAATTATACACATAAACAAACAACCACGTGTACGAAGCAACCGAAACGATGACGTATTGGCGGCCGCGGAACAATTTCCATGTGTTGCTGTGTGTGCACCATCTGTAAGCGTCGTATGCTATGTACATTGATGTATCTTAATATCAGTTTACCAAGTATATGAATGTGTGTCGGCAAATGTTTGTGTGCTAAGTACATCAATGTATTTCTATACCGAGGAGAGATCAGTATATTGAGATCATATTTTTAACTTGTCATTAAAAAAAGGATTACAACTTCCCACATCATTACCTAGATTCTGCGAACCATAACGTTCTCTTTCTAAATTTATATACTGATACTGTCTTCGTGTATCGAGACAATAAATCACGATGAAGTGTAACCGAATAAATTGTCACACTAATTTTTATACACGTGCTATTCTCTACATTATTTCACATCTCGCTCCACATGCGGGAGGGTGAACAATCCATCAAATAGACGTGTTATGACCTCCTTCTCACTGGACGAGAGATGTAAATTGACCAACTTCGAACCTATTATCTTCACATATATTCTTCTTGTGTTTTTGTCAAAACTGAGGTTGGACAAGACGCTCTATAGATTTCGCAAAAACTTGGTTAATCAAATAGGCAAGGAAGTGGCTTAAAATGTATAGTCTTGTGTCTGTACGCTGGCTCAACTCAGATATTGTTCCGCGCATATTCGGTGCGAGAACATCAGGAAACGAAAAAGTATACTTTCGAAGTGTCTCAGCCGACAACCGCATACAAGACAGCTCCACGTGTAAGAGTTTCACCCTAGCTTATTCTCCACTCCTCGCTCAAAGGAAGTTCATAGCGCCTTGTGCTTAGTGAGTCCCCAACTATGGAAGTTGTTCTTGCGCTACACATTGGTTTATTTTATTTATCTGCTTCTCGACAAGTCTTTCATGAAGTCACTAGTAGAACAAGACAACCAACTACTTTTCGAGCTTATATCTGTGTCAGCCGTATAATCATAGTTGACATAAAAATCGCTGCCTAACCGGGTGATCGTCTAAATATAAATAGATAGACACTTTACATCTTACACTACTTATTCACGTAAATCATAGATGAGTCCTACTATGCGAAACATTGTATGTATTACAGCCACCTTTATCAAACAGACTGTTCAATGTCTGTACAACTTCGCAATCGTCTAAAGCCCAACCGCCATCACATACTACTGGATGTTAATGACAGGAGTATTTCATGCGCACTATAGCTAGCTGGAAAAAGAGATATGGATTTGCCCATAAATAAGGAAAACCGTTAGTTGTCAAGAAAGGGAGTCAACAGGTGAAGTAATTTTTCTTCTGAAATTTAATATTATTTTTGTTATCCGAAAACAAAAATGTTTGAACATAGTTTTGCAAACGCGTACAACTCATCCTTAACCAAGGGCAGTACAACTACAAGCGTGGTGTGTTGGCATGTGAAAAAGGGATATTCTTTTTAGAGAAGCTATGGTGTTCGCTTCATATTACATTATCATAATATAAACCCCTTCCTTTCCGTATCGGCAACGATCATTTTTTATGGTATTTACAAGGTGTTGTAGGTCATCTTCTTGACATCGAATCCAGGCATGGGGAAACGAGTGGCGAGTTCCTCAGTCTTTCTCTTCAGTTCCGTTAGCTCAGGTGTAAAGTTCTCTAAGCCAGCCTCGAAGTCTCTCAGCTTCTTGCCTGAAACGCAAAGAATAACCAGTCAGTACACATTTAGAATAGCTTTGTCTATAACTATGAAGTAGGCAGACTTTGCACCAGAATAGGCAACATTTACAAGTTTATTCATTGAAGAACACACACCTTCATAACCCGTATACATGCACTCATAATACAGATTATATCAAAAAAAAAGCACGTTGTATTGATATTAGTGTACATACCGGTCTTTTCCTGCAGATTAAGAGTAGCTTGAACACCCTCGTGAAGTAAATCAGCAACTTCAACGAAGTCTTTCTCTACAAACCCACGGGATGTGAGTGCACATGCACCAAGACGTACACCGCCAGGGGACAATGCAGATGTGTCCTTGGGAACAGAATTCTTGTTAATCGTGATACTAACTAAGTCAAAAAGCTTCTCTAGCTTCGATCCAGTAAGGCCCTGGGGACGGACATCCCACAAACAACAATGGTTGTCTGTGCCTCCAGTTACGAGCGTATATCCGTGCTCGACAAGTCGGTTTGAACAAGCCTGCATGTTGGCAATAACCTGCTTAGCATATGCCTTGAACTCTGGGGTGCAAGCCTGCTTCATCGCAACGGCAATACCGCCAATTGTGTTGTTGTGGGGGCCGCCCTGCAATATTTACAAAGTCGAATGTTAAATTTCGAATGTTGCTTCCGCTTATGTGCCATACACTGCAAAGACGAGGTAGCGACAAATTCATATATACCAACCAACCTGCGTAGATGGAAAAACGGAAAAGTTGATACGGGATTCTAAGTCAGCCAGGCGTTCACCGGACTTGGCCTTTCTAAAGAAGATTAAACCTGCACGTGGGCCTCGAAGAGTCTTATGTGTAGTGGTTGTCACAACATCACAGAATTCGAAAGCATTTCCTTGTGCTTCGGCGGCGATAAGACCTACAAGAGAAAAGTGCGACAAAAGTCATATGTGTATGTATATTACAGTCAATATAATTATAACCGTTGTATGAATATTTGCAAGTGTGTTGTGGATTCTAGGTGATGTACGAATTGGTGATCACAACATCACAACTCAAACACGTTGCCTCGAGTTAACCACAGGGCCGTGGTGTGCTGGAGGGTAAACCCGTGTATGTATGTATGTATAACAGCGAATACGCAGCAGTGGTGGGTTTTGTTAATTACATAGCCGTTTGAGGGTATGAGTGGCAGTCATATAAAAACACACACATGCTATTCAAAGTATACGAGATACGTACGCAATACCCAGCATGAAGCCATATGGGAATGTCATAGGGATCGCGCACTCTGCTTTTGTAGCATCACAGGGATAAGAAACACTACCAATGATGGTGGTATATATAAACAATCTGTGTATGTGGAGTGCGTATTTCTTTACATGTTTGCAACATACCAGAAATGTGAGCCATATCCATCATAAGGTATGCACCGTGGGTATCAGCGATCTTACGCATGCGTGCGTAGTCCCAGTCACGAGGATAAGCAGAACCGCCCATGATAAGCACGTTTGGTCGAAAGTTGGAAGCGTGGTCCTCAAGACGATCGTAGTCGACATAGCCAGTTTCAGGATTCACCTGGTAGTGTTATATAACACATGAGGAGATAAGAATGATGTACAGGTCACATGATAAAACGGAACTACAGGATATATACACATATATACCTGGTATGGCATAGACTGCCAGAAGATAGAGGTAGCGGATATCTTTTTCTTGGCTGTCTGGTAGCCGTGAGTCAGGTGACCGCCGCTGGGCAAGTCCAAACCCATAAGTCGGTCGTTAGGCTTCATCATGGCCGAAAGGGCCGAAAAGTTTGCAGTAGAGCCAGAATATGGCTGAACATTTACACCCCATTCTTCGGGGTCAAGTCTGAATGCCTCAAGCGCACGCTTCTGGCACAAGAGTTCGAGTGCGTCTGTATGTTCGTTCCCTCCGTAGTATCGGGCACCAGGAAGACCTACGTTTGTGTCAGCGTTTGAGGGCATGTTAGTGGGACGAATGCAAAGAGGTACGTGCACAATTGTGCCTCCACGTGGTTCCAAGAGTACTTTAGCAAGTTCTCTTGTAACAAACTCTACACTATATCATACCCTCAGAGTACTTGTTGGTGAAGCATGATCCGTTAGCTTCCATTACGGCTGCGGAGGTAAAATTCTCGGAAGCGATGAGTTCCAGACCACGCCATTGTCTAATGGACGTAAAAAAAATCATATCCAAGGTTGAAAAAGAGAAAGACGAAAGGTATATCTACATGACACTACACACGCTTAACACGAAACGACATGAAAGGGTTCAACAAACGGTAAACATATGTGCTTGTATACCTGTTCTTTTCTTTCTCGATCAAGTCGTAGACTTCAGGGTCTTCGTCATTGAGAGAGCGACTGAGCATGGGATCCTACATATATTTCAGAAGATCAATATTTGACAGTCGAGTGTGGTAAGAATAGTGTACAATGGAACCCGAATATCAAGTGTGCATACGCTCGTACATATGCGTACCGCCAAAATGGTTAATGTCGAACATCTTGACCATGTTATTTCCACAAACATTATATTACAATTCAATACCAAAACATCAATAAATTACGGCAACAAGTGGTATACGTTTACATGCACAGACAAACAGACAGACAGACAGACAGACATACATACATACGTACATACACACATACATGCATACATATACATATATATATACCATGATATTTTGTGTGGCACTCATGTTGAAAGGATCAAGAGACATGTAACTAACGTGTTGTCACAGTTGAGGTGAGGCATATAAAGTACACAACAACAGCAATTTGCGAGCGTCTGAGCGAGTATGTGTGCGTAATGATGTCACACAGCTGTGTTGTGGCCACGCAACTGATTGAACATTTTTATTCTATTTTGCATTAAATAATTGATTTAAATAGTTTTAATCATCACGAGTAGTTTACAGTATATTGAATTACATTTATTATTTATGAATTTTGATTACATTTTTCAATCCGTTCCAACGACAGAAATGACAAGAGAACATAAATTGAATGTGTCATACGTATTTGAAGTCATTTTATATGAAATACGTAAGTTCTTGGAAGATATTTGTACGTTTTTTACTTCACCGGGTTTCTGCACAACGAATATCACAGTCACGTTCTTTATCTGACAGAAAACGGGATCCTAACACGATGCCGAACTGGACCTTTAACACACATGTTGAAGTACCCGGTCGGTTATACTACCTAATGAGGTACATTTTGTACTTCTAGGACAGGGGGAACAGGAGAATACCAACATGGCTGGGTGACAAAGAATACCTATGTTTGTACTACATGCAAGTACATGTATTCTGCTTGTGAGGATACGCAAAGTAAGTTCAGCTTAGATCATATTTACTTTCTATGCGCCCTTTCTTCATCGTTCTAGTAGCGCTTTACTACCTATACTATTGAAATTTATGCGTGTCCCGTGGAAAACTGGATAAACGGAAAACTGAGGACGATCAAGAATGTATAAGTAATATTGTTTAATGTCATTATAGTCTTTGTCCTTGAACTCCTCGACGCAAAACATCTGGCAATACGTAGTTATGAACATATGCATTTCACACAAAATATGAGCGAACTGGAAAGAGTGCTAAATGGACAATTTGAATGTTAATATGAACAACACCATCCTTATTGTACGTGAGCAAGTCGATTCCTTACTTCGCACGACTACGGTTTCCAGTTCTTTCTTTTGCTCGAAAAACCATACGCCCCCCAATATGTATTTTATCGTTGACCTTAAAAGTCACAAACATTAATGCTCTTGTGTTAATTGCAAAAAAAAACCTGGCTCACAAACGTCCACTTGTCATCCATGATGAGAATGTCCATAATACAAATATTTATCAGTGAATGTTGTTGAATATGAACTTGATTGCATATTATTGTGAATTCTGTGTACTAGCTTTTCGAGACTATGCAATTTCAACACTTGAAAGCACAGTGTAGTAATGTGTGCTTAATACATGCTTTGATACTACCTCCGTTTGCGTTCTTCATTTTTTTTTTACTACGTAGTTATGCTATTGCTCAAATTTAACTCCTCTTGTAAAGAGAAGCTTCGTTTGTGTTTGTACAAATTTTAACTTTTATCGCTCATATTGCTATCATGTATCTACGGAAATACATGGCTGTATACGTGAGTTTATGTAAACGATACCCACGTCTGATTATGCACGTATGAGTCCTCGAAACTTTAATGTTTGTATTGGAGTGCCAATATCATTATGATTGAAACTTATCGTCACCGGATGTCCGGCAATCTCAAAACAAATCTACGCTCATATTCACCTCTGTGAACTCCAAAATGACAACATCACAAGATTTACCCTTCAAAATGTCTACTTCGGACACCTCACCTTCCACAGTGCATTGCGTATACACCAAAGGAACACAACCCGGCTCAGACACCAGTGTCCACCCAACATTTGTCGGGATTTGATGTTCTGCTGTACATCATCTTGACAATCGGTCAGTACTTCCCATAGCCTTTAATTGTACTGAGCCAAACATTGGCAAGAGAACAAGTAAATATTGCGTTCGCCTATCATCTTAGAAAGGAACAACTGCGTCTTTACATAACTTTTTGGCATAGTCATATGCTTCGCTGTCACAATCGTATCCCACCCTTGTGCTAAGTTGTGCTTGTCCACTTCACTGCATCCGGCGCTCGCAATTTTGATTGGTTGTCGTTCCGAAATAATCTAGATATAAACAATGTCGGGTGCTCGTGTAGGGTTATATACTCACCCGTCCTTGTATACATGTAACACTTCGTACCAGAACTGCATTAAACCCCGGTATTTAAAGTATTTCTATTGATCAAAGACGTTTGTCTCGCCGTTAAGCCACTGTTCTTTTAAGCGTTCATATATATTTTTTCTTCACAGAGGGCATTATATATACAAGATGAAAGCGAAACGCAACACGCAATGCAATCTTTTTATACTGTAGAATGCTAGTACGGTATTATTATGTTGTACAATGGGGAGCCCGCCAGAACGCATACCCACCGTACAATACAAACGAGTGACAAAACTACGTGTACCCAATGAGACATGTGGAATGCCACAGAAACATAAGGTCAAATTTGTACGTAGCGGTTACCTCTAAACCTCACCCGCTCAGATTAAAGATGAGACTGTCTATGTTGCTGCTTCAAGTTCTAACGTTATTGTAGGCGTGCTAGGTGGGGTGCACTCATCAAATTGACGGAATAACTACTACAAGTGATGAATGTTTCGTACATACGAATATGTTCAAGAAGTTTGTACACAATCATCCCTAATCAGGAGTTATATGCAATTTCTAACTTTTATTTAGTTTTCGGCCATGTACGATTTTTATTTAAGATGCATGCGTTTAACATATGCATGCTCATGAACACATATCCATACCCGGACATACGAGTAGTCGAGGAAATTAATCATCACTAGGCCTAATTTAAGAAAAGAAATTCCTGTTGTATACATTACGTATATCTCTACGTGCCCAGAGGTTTAACTCTCTACTACCCGCGAAATAGAAAAAGGTACCTGGCGGGAGGTACATATACCTACCAGCGATTGTTCCATTAGACGATAATTAGACCTGTTTTTTACATCCTTGGAACACGCTCGGCTTCTTAAACAGTTCCAAAGGAATAGTGGAGTGGGTGGATCGAAACATAGAAATACCCACCACATTCTGCATGTGTGTGCATATATACACATTTCTATTCGGGTGTGAACTATTTGAAGAAGTGTATGCTTGGCGTGCAAATACATGTTCATAACTGTTCAATACCAATTAAGCTATACAACCACACCCGGAGCGAGTCATGTACTAGCACGGTAGACCAATGCCTTACATGTAAACATAATGGTCATACATGGCGACTATACTATTGTCTGCCTATTTTGTTTGCATCGAAGTTGTTCAGCTGATTTCTTGGGTATTAGGTTTACGAATGTTGAGCTTCAAACAGGACACCAGCCATTCTACACCCTCTTTGACGTTATCGCTAACATATTATAATATAGTAAAGGCACGAAAACAAGAGTGTGAGGGCATAAGTGTGATCATATGAGTTTGAATCTTGGGGTGAGAATGTATCCAGTACACAAAATACACAACAGATATCGCATGCTATTTTTGAAGATGGTGCAAAAATTAGGTGGGAGAGTAGGAGCGAGAGGTACTAGTGGCGGTATATGGGCATATGTGTGTATTAAAAGAGCTCAAACGAATTGTACATTGATTTGCTTGAGAACAAATTCATACATCCCTTTCTAAACAGCAGAGAATGGACAAGCGGATTTAGTACTTTTGAATAGTATAGTCCGATATACAGTGCATTAGCATAAGAAGTAGCTGCGTTATAGACTGGAATACATGAAACTATACATTGGCCAAATTGAATAGATACATATTCATGTTTACCCACGCAGAATTACACAAACGGTATACGTAAGCCTATTGCAGAATATACTGGCGAACGTTGAGAACTTCATATTTATAAGAGTCACATTCAACTTATTCATAGCGTCTTCGTGTAAACCCTCCATGAGCGCACCATCAGCCCCACAAACCGACTCCAAATGTACGTTGAACAACCGCAGATATACATATGCGAAAATATACATTCACAACATATATACATACCCCGTCATTGCAGATATGGGGTGCACTCGCGCGGGCCTATCACCAATTGCACTGGCAAACGTGGAGAATTGCGCATTGATGTCAGCAAGTGGTACGGGATCAGGTAGATCCAACTTGTTTACCAGAATGAGGAGAGGAACGTCTGCGAGGTCTTCGTTCTGTAACATTTTGTCTGTGTTGATAAGCGTGTGTAGGTATGTAAGAGTATTTCGGTTATGTTGGAACAAAGATAGTTTTCTTCGATCTAGGGATCCATGTATATTTGTCTGAAGTGTCATCTTGTGTGCTGTACGCAAGTAATGTTTACATTCCAAGAACTTCATAAAAACAGATTACAAAATACCGCATGTACATCAACGACAAATCTATAATACATACAATACACAGACGCACTTATATGTACTAACACACACACACACACGCACACACACATATATATATACAATGAACATACTGTATGCATGTCTACTCTGATCTAAAGCCTGTTTATCAGACGCATCGATGACGAAGATAATACCATGAGCCTCAGCGTAGTATTTCTCCCAAATACTGTGTAAATCTGACTGACCACCCAAATCCCATAGAACAAGCCGAACATTGCCAAGCTCAAGTCTAGCCACTACAAATTTACGTACGTACACGCACATGTATTTGTGAGTATTGCGTATACAGATAGTGCGCGTACGTGTGCTCAAATTGTGCTCTACATACCATTAAGTCCAATGGTTTGTGTAATGGTGTCTGGTCGAAAGCCTCGATAGTTTCTATTGAATGTGGCTTTGAAACGTTCAACGAGGGTCTGGTGTAGTAGAAGGGAAACATACTTGAACAAATGCACGGAACTAGTGTATAACCATTCCTTTGGTACATAACATCGACAGTTAGTTACTTGTCAATGCAAGTATACTTCGATCTGCAACGATTGAGAATGGGCACATAACTAATGCACTCTTATTGTCGGAGCACAAAGAAAGCTAACACTTCTCTATAGACATAAACAGGTAAACAATCACAATACACACACAATACTTGTATATGCATATCGAAATTTTGCATTGAATGTGCATGTACTTACATGTATACTTTCATAAAAAAACATTGCAACATTTGCTCAGCCACATAATACAGCATATACACTTACCGATTTGCCAGCATTGTCCATGCCAATCATGACCACATAGTATTCGTCCTTTTGGAAGTAGTACTTGTAACTACCAGAAACCAAGGTATACATACTGAGATGCCTTATTCACGTCAGGGAACGTATCGAAATCATTTGCAGTCGCTGTAAACGCCATCTACCACAAGCGATGTGTTTGTTTTGATGCCCTTAATGTACAACTGCGTATAAAGCACATGTACGGGACCTACACGTATAGGTTTGTCAATATTGAATGTGGATGCGTAGAATATATGTATGTACGACAAGGGGTTGAATGTGTGATATGTGCAAGGCGGGGTATATATGTGCGAGCCTGTGCGTGTGCATGCGTTGGTGGTAGTCCGTGCTTGTATATATGTACATATGTTGTGTGTGTGTGCGGTTTGTGGTTTTATTGTCATTATGTTTGTGATGAGTGTCAAAGGTTCATTTACGACACATATACGGCTCCAAAGGGGCTTGTCTCAAATGAATTTACAACAACTTTACGACGTATTTTAAGACGTATTTACGACGTGGAAAAGTGATGACCGATATCCTGGATAATTGTCTGATACGTGTACACAGGTGGAGCACACGTGTGCGTTGCGACAACAAACACCACACACACACACAGATACACACAAACACATATACACGCACACACACACGCATACACGCACGCACATACACATATACAAGAACAACAGGCACGCACACCCACACGCACAAACGCCTGGCTGAATAACCTGTGTACGTGCTCGCCTCCCCCCACCCACCACAACACACGTGTACTTATACATGCATTCATCTGCACACACAATACGCTCGCACCTCCTCACACACTAGGTCATCTTTCATTCACAATGGCTAAACGTAAAAGAAAGTTTGTACAAACTGGGGAGATGCGGGAGAAGAAGTCTGGTACAGTCTCTACGTCACTGACTAGTAAGAAATCCGACATTGCCCTATCAAAACTCCGAGGACTTGCCGATTTGCCCAACAACCCATTTGATTTGCGTGTGAATAGAAAGAAACACGACGTCATTGGGAAGAAAACGAAAGGCGAAGTTGGAAACAGGCTCAAGGCAAGAAGCAGTGCAATTACAAAGGTGTGTATATGTGGCTGTGTATTACATACATATGTACAGTTTTTTTTCGCCTTTATAGCCCCGTGTTGCTTTTCAAGCAGTGCACTCACTGGTGTGTGTGTGGTATACGAAAATTATACATGCTTGTGTTGCATATACGCGGAAGTCGAGCGTTTGTGTGTGCAGACTGATGCCAATTGTATATATACATGAGCATCATTGTATGTCTTGATAATCATAGTACATATTTACGACAGCTGCCAAATATTAAGCTCCATACAAGAACTCACGCGCCATATACACCGCTTCGTACACGTTCTCTCGTCAGTATGTATGGTTAAATGTCGATACAGTGCACTATGGTGTATATTCTTACATTCCTATTTATTAAAATGTGCATATAGCGCCGTGCAACCCTTCTTCCTAGTCTTCAAACCGATCACAAGGCCAATGCATTTGTAGACCGTCGTTTTGGAGAGACCGATGAAACACTCACAGCTGAAGAGAAAATGTTAAAGCGATTTTCAATAGAGCGACAGAAACGAAGAGAAAAAAGTGCTATTTATAATCTCGGTACGAGTATATGTCCCCATATATACACGTAGATGTATGAACTACGAAGGCCCAGCACGCATAGTAATATGTTGTGTATGTTGAGTACAGGCCGCATGTTCCGAGACGAAAATGTGCACATTGCTTGCCCATATGTACAAATGAAGTTTGTGTAGCTTGAATTCCATTACGTATATCCACAACTCGTGCAGTTATATATACACACGACGTGGCATTGCCTTTCTCGTATTCACCCGCGTGCACATATGCATACATATGCACGTTTGAAAAGCCTACGCAAATGCTCGCGGGAATTCTTCTGTTGAACGTCACAAACAAAGACGAACGAGCACAGTATCGCTCGTATAAGATTCACATTCACAATCATGTACACTTGCCCATATACCGCTACTACAACATACAACGTTTGTGTTGTTGGGTTCTAGTATGCAAGATATACTGTTATTGGCTGAATCGATGAAAATCGATGAATGCTATTGCATGTGTTCGAACATACAACAAACGTACGCATACATACATTTATGTATAGATTAATAGTAGTTCTGCAGAGCGACATCCGTGACACACATGGTAACCAAGTGTCTGAGGTATTGAACAAATAATTTATGCAAGTATATCTCACATATACATACTCGTATATCTGTAAACAGGGGACGATAGTGGTATTAGTGTGGGTGGTCGTTTGGGTGCTGGTACTATGAGTGAGGACGAAGAAGAAGAGATGCTTCTTACACATGGTGGCCGTTCATTAGCTGAGATTGACGATTTCGATGATCGCGATCTTCGTTTGTCAGATGGAGATGATGAAGTGGATGCAGACACTCGACAAACAACGGAGATGCACTTCGGTGGTTTTGAGAGGGGTCCACTGGTACTACATTGTGTTTATATACATACGTGTACATTTTGTGGTCATATATGTTCTACAAGTTTTGTTGTACGTCTTCACTTTTCTGTGTTTCTTAAACTTGTGCATTACGTCCAACAAGATGAATATCTTCTTCCCAGTGTCACATTAGTAATACCTCCTCGTCCCAACAAGGAAGAACGTCTTCAAAATGGCAATTTGAAATCCCATTTATCTGTGTTGTTTTCTATACTGTCCTTGTTCTTTTTGTGGTATATACCTCTGTGCCTTGTTCTTTTTGTGGTATATACCCCTGTGCCTTGTCTTGTTCTTTTTGTGGTATATTCCTCTATGCCTTTTCTTGTTCTTATGAAGTGTATACGATTGAAGTTGAATGTGTCTGCAAACGGGTATGTGCGTGATGTGAGCATACCCAACGGTGTAACACGCTCTGCGATGCATACATATATAATACACTGACACGTATACAAAACGTTCATTAAATCACCTACTCTCTGAATCACATGCACGGTAGGAGTCTGAGCGCAAGGGGGACAAGCCATTGACTCGAAAGGAGATTATGATGGAGGTTGTGAAGAAGTCGAAACTTTATAAGATGGAGAGACAGAATGAGAGGGCAGAGAATCTTGAGGTATAGTCATATATGTATGCATGCGCACTGCTAACGCCCCCATCCTCCGTCCCAATTGCCCTAATTCAATTTCTCATTCACTCTCACGCTTATCTTGGTTGTACTCACGACGACGCAGAAAATGGATGAATTGGATGAGTACTTTGGTGAAATCATGGCGGAGGGTAAGCTTCAACTGCATAATGATGCAACACGAGAAGCTGAAAAAAAAGTAAATCGTGCCGATAAAGATGACTATGACGTGTCTGTGCGTGCTCTAGCGTACGAACTAAAAGCCAAGGCCACTGACAGGTAAGTTGCACTTTTTTCCAATAAGTGTTTGTGTGATGTTAAGCTCTAGGCACGATCATGAAGCAGTATCATCTGGGAGACATCAAACATTGTACGAACAACAGTGATCGTACCATTATGTATAGTTGAAAGCCAATTCCGTGGCCAGTATATCGTGTATGTAAACAAAATAAGTCAGTGAATATGACGTACATATTGACGTGATATTTTTATACTTACGCTCGAATAAACAATATCAACCGGCTATAGACTCAAGACAGATGAAGAACTCGCACAGGAGGCGATTGAAGAACTCAAGACGCTGGAGGCTCATCGTCTGCGCCGCATGAAAGGAGAAAACGTTACGAGCGATAACAAAACAATTGCGAAGCATTCCACACAGTCAGCGGCAGCTGCAGCACTTGCTCTTACGTCTGTCGAAGAGTTGGATGGAAACCTCATGTACGCCAGAGACGACAACGAGGTGAGCGTATCTAATGCACACCCACTGTATAAATACTTTATGTGTGTACGTATACATATCAGAAGAACTAGCTTAAGAATAGTATGTTTTGTTTATCATTTTCGAAGTTTTTGCTCATAAACTGATGGATGATTACATTTGAGATACCTGCACATTATCATTGAATAATATCTCAAAAGTCTTGGTAATTAAAACATAGGAATTTCGCATGTGTTTGTTCATCTTGATTGTTTGAACATACTTATGGTCAACAGGTGTACTATGAGAATGGCGTGATGATGTACAAAGGAAAGCCGGTGGATATGTCCAAAGGTCTACCTAGTCCGTACGGAGGTGAAGGTGTGACTAGTAGTGAGAGTGAGAGTGAGAGTGACGATGAGAATGAAGGCGATGAGAATGAAGGCGATGAGAATGAAGGCGATGCAGGTGAGGGTGATTCCGAAAGCGAGATGGACACTGATCTTGAAAGCGATGTTGATGACAATGACGAAAGCGATGAGGACACCCTTGCGATGACAGCCAGACCCAAGAAGAAAACTCCACTGACGTCAAAACAACGAAAAATTATCGCTGCGAGCGCAGCAAAAGAGCTTCCGTACACGTTTGTGATGCCTGCGGATGTGGAGGCATTTGCTGAGTTGTTAAATGATCACACTACGGCTGAAATTTTGACTATAATTTCGCGCCTGCGTTCGTGTTATCATGTGTCACTTAAGCCAGAAAACAGGGAGAAGCTCGGCGAGATGTATGGGTATGTGATTGCTATTCATATGCGTTTACGTTGCATGCATGTTTAGTGTGTAAATTGCTTAATCAACATCTACATATACATAAAATATTCCTCCCTTCTCCGATATTTTCTTTTATTCGCAGATTTGTGCTGCAGTACTCTCTCGCAGTCGCTGGAGGTGATGCCGACCCTGCTACTGACGAAGACGCTAAACACGAAGGTAAGTTTGTATGCGAGTGTATCCTGCTACTCTGTAGGTTTCCGCTGCAATTTTGTCTGGTCGTTGAAAGGAAATTCATATTGACTATGCGGTCGAATTGTGGTATTATTGCCAATGGAGTATATTGGGTGTATTTCTTTATGTGCGTGTGTTTGTTGGTAGATTTTGAATTGCTTTCCGACACCTGTACACTAACGCGCTCACATAGATATGGATATGGAAGTGCAAGTAGTAAAGCTTTTGGACGGTCTCTCACTCATTCTGTACGAAATGGCTGCGTCCACTCCTGGAGCTGCGTGTGAGGCCTTCCGTTCGCAGCTCATGCAAAGTACGGATTATTTGTTCATGGTCGCAAAGAAGGGTAAATCCGCGACGAAGAACGGCCAGCGAGTACTAGTCGCCCCTGTGCTGTACCTCTTACGCATGGTCACACTGGTGTTTCCAGTATCCGATTTACAGCACCCAGGTAACTATCGTCATATCGCATTGGCCTATATATACTTTGTATGCATGCAACTAACCTTAACCTTTTGTATGTAGTTACCACTCCTGCGGCTATGTTGATGGCGCAAATGCTCACAAGTGTGGGAGTGCGAAATCTGCCAGATCTCTGCAGTCAAGTGTTTTGCACATCTCTCTTGGGTCAGTTTGTGATGGATTCTAAGCGATTCGTGCCAGCTGCCGTGAACTTTTTAACCGGGTTTATTGGCTCGTTTGCGAAGGCCAATGATTGGGCCAATAATGTTTCCCAAATTAGTAGTGGTACGGCGAGTATGGATCAGTGTGAAGTTGTGCCAAGTAAAAAGAAATCTAGCAAGAAATCTAAGAAGATAGCCGAACCAATTCCTGTACAAGGGCCCCCAAGACCGTGTGCCGCGTGTGTGAATGACATCTTCGCTGTACTGCCTCCCACTATGGGAAAAGTGCCTGCGCTATTGAAATTGGAAAATATTACCGGCTGTGCTGAAATTAAGATCAAAAAGTTGGCTTTTAGAGACTTGCTTGAACCTGGTATGCAGTTTATATATTGACTATGTAAGCACAGTTCCTGTTAATATATATATAGTCAGACGCTTATAAAATATGTAGTGGGACGTTTGCTGCTCCCATAGATTATAGGCAAGCAGCTGACTTGTCGGATTGCCTAACAAGTTCGCCTATATGTATAGGAGTGAGGTGATGGTTGTGTGTTGCCCTGCTGCGTGTAAGTGCTGTGAGATGTTTGTACGCTTTGATGAACTCAAGATTTGCATCCACACATGCACACATTCCCATTTATATGTATGTGTATATATAACGACTTGACTTAAAATCACAATCACACTCATTCAGAACAAGCAAACAACATAAGAACATCACATAATTGCAATATCCATAGACACATGTAAGCAAGCACACGTGCATAGGAAATGATAGCGTAAGCATTCAATTGGATACGCATGTTGTGGAACTTGAACACAATACTCGAACACCCAAGCGCTAGTATATACTCACTTCACACACCCCGTATGCACACATACACAGGTGATGATGATGGTAGCAGTAACACGGATGAAATGAAACTTAATTCGTTGTCCGTAGTTGTGGACCTTATTGATACTTTCGCAGATCTATATAGCAAGTACAAGTGTTTTGACTCCATATTCCAACCCACTCTCCACCACCTACAACATCTTTTGTACAATTCCCAAATTTTCCCAGCTGATTTGAAGGTGGGTATTTTGTACAATGTATACCAATGTTATGTATATAGGCGTACGCATGTATGGCTTCTCATACCACCTTCTCCCAAACCAGATGTTTATTTTTCAAGTCTATGTACTCAAAACGAAGTCGTTTCTATTTTTTCCTTGGAGCACACGCATATTTTAGGTGTCGCCTTTCAAGACCTCCAACTTGCGTCCTGACAGATATAAAGTTATATTCATGCGTGTTGTGTATTTCCAAGCTCACCATCTACCTTCTAATAATCTTCCATTCACACTTCACCCAAATGACTAATACGTGCATGTAGGCATAGCGTGCGTATATGTACTTAATTGCTGCGTTTGTATATATGACCTTGCTAACAGCAAATTCTCCAATGCCGAAACACATGTTGTCATATGCATAGGTAACTTAATGAGATGTATGTATTACACCAAGTCCTAGCTTAATTACACCACATATACACCCATAGAACACTAACAAAGCTTGTACACAAAAACATAGGTACGTGTTGAAGCAGTAAACACAAAGTTGACCAAAATGACTGCATCGTGTGTTTTGGACCGTGCTCACCAGATGCTACAGAAGCGTAAACCAGTAGCCCTCCGCCAGTTCAACCCTAAGTTCGAGGAGAGGTATCTACTTGCATTCTTACTCTATGTTTGTAGCTTATCTCCGAGCACCGTGTGCATATGAGTATCATTACCAACCCACGTATCCCGGAAATCATATTTTACTACCTCGTGCATGTTTCGTAAGTTCTTTCAGCATTCGCATGTATGTGCAGTGCGTATCGTAGAGATGAAAATATTCTTGACAATAATTTCTCATCCCCATAATCCCGTTAATTAGGTATATGCATGGTATGAGCTTCGATCCTGACAAGGACAGAAGAGAAAGACAGAAGCTGAAGTATCTACACAAACAAGAACTTAAGGGCGCGAAGAGAGAGCTCAAGCAGGATGCTGCGTTTATTGCCCGTCAAAAACTCAAAGATCGTATGGAAGCTGATGATGATCGCAACAAGAAAGTTAAACGCTTGTATGGTATATTAGCTGATTCTCAGGCGGAAAGAAATTCCCTAAAACGAATGAAAAAGTAGTGTGAATGAGTTGGCATATCTGTGTACATATAAACATGAGTAGTGGTCATAAATGTTGAATAAACCTGAAAGGAACCGACAATCAGGAACTTTGTTGGTAGATGAGGATCTCCTTCAAGATCATGGGTAAGCATTTGGTGAATTTATTAACGTATACTCAGCGCATAAACTAAAACTTTCGTTGTTGACAGACTGACAAGGTGGTCTTCTCTATGTCCTTGTGGCAAAGAGTTCAATCTAATATGTAGTAGTTATCAGCGATTTGCGTATGTGAATTGCATTCAACGATTTCATCTGGCAGTGCTGCTAGTCATAGAGCTGTCATATATCCCCAGTACACTATCACCGCTACACACGTTGCTGTAGAGTGCGATCTTTTCTCATTTCAGCGGATGTTGCAAACGGGCCGATTCCTTTCCACAGTTCTACCATCAGTGGATTCAAGGTTTTGTGATAGCTTACATGTACGGAGTGGCCATGACCTGTAAGCGGACACCAGCATGTTGAAGATGTAAGAATATAGAAGTATACCCATATTCATATACATATATCACATATAACAATCCGCACAAAATGTTTTTCAAATACTGCAGTGAAAGACGACAGCAGCATGCAAACCGATCAAAATGCGTACACAAACCAATAACACAAATATCGTACACATATGCAATTACCTTGGACAATAACAAGCTCAGCGTTGATCTGCTTCGCAATATAGATAGAATTAGTGTACACCACCATTTTATCTTCATCGCCCGTCACACACAATTTTGGAAATCTCATATCGCGAATCAAGTGAAGTCTATCTGCCGTTACGTTATGTGTTATACATGCACTGGAATGTATGTATGTATGAGCATATGGATATATGTTCGTCGGTTATAGGTGTTTACGGGCATGTATGTTTAGGTAAGTAATTGTTCGCGTGTGGTTGTGTGTGTGACGACTCTTTGTGCGTTTGTAGTTTGTAGTCTTCAGCGGGTAAATGGCGCGAGATACATTGAAGTTAAACTCGTAGACAAAATTCATACATCTCCATGCGAGAGAAAATTATGACATACACATGCACCACTCGTACATACACATACAATTTATACCCATACTAAATGTACAACCGTATACACATGATATGATTGTACCTCATCTGTCCCTGAATGCTGTGTTTGTTGTAGGGGGTAGTCTTTTTGTGAAGTTCAATGCGCCTATGATAGTCTTTGATTACAGCCATTGCATCTTTATCCGCCCTTAAACAGAAAAGCAATGGGTGTGCATGTATACGAGAATACATATGTGAGAATACTCACATGTAGTGTACATAGTCAATAGTTGCATGCTATCAGACACCGGTAGTGCCTTCGTCCGCACATGTAGCACAGTATGAAAGCGCGCGCGTATGACATTAGAATACATATGTGAGAATACACACATGTAGTGTACATAGTCAATAGTTGCATGCTCTCAGACACCGGTAGTGCCTTCGTCCGCACATGTAGCACAGTATGAAAGCGCGCGCGTATGACATTGCGAAACACATACAAAAGCACTCACAAACGCTTACAAGGTTTTAGATCCATAATGTCGATTGATATTTAGTTCAACCAAATACTCGATGTCAGTATCAGTAGAAAGAGTAAGTTGTCTATATGCGTGATACAAGGGAACGAATTAATTATGAGACTATTGCTCAACACAAAATCATACGTACATGGTACAAAAGCTTTTGTTGCAATTGAATGAAGAGGGAAGCCTGTTGAAATATGCTTGTGTGTATAAACGTGCATGTGTAAGTCCAAATTGTACGTGTAATTCATTATTGTTGCAGATCAGTGGTGACGCTTGCATGTTTCGAATAACACAATTAAATGCTCGTATGCATTGAACAACCGAAAAATTGGAAGGGGTTTTTTCAATGACTATATCTTTTCGAAATATCTTGGTGCATGTATATGGATGTGTGTTCATGTAATATATACTTAATGCAATTTCTATGTGCGAGAGATATCGGTATGTGTGCATATATACAATACTATGTATCCAAATAGCAGTTCAATGTCACATCGGTGTAAATTAAGAACACGTTTAGGCGTTAAACGTCTTTCTACAAGACATGTATAATGCGGATTCTATATTCGCATATATTATACAGAGGCATGAATACTCACATGTTGTACTCCAACGTTGTACTCGGAATACTAATAAAGAAATTACAACTTACTTCAAAAAACTGCTTAGGCCTTGCACCGGCGGAATAGTATTGGACCATCCTCTGTCCGACAACGGGGCACAGTTCAAGCAGTATCGTACATATTGGATATCACATGGGCCAAAAAGGGAAAACGATTGGTTTTACTGTGAATTACACACATACATGCTTACTCGCTCACGTACGTTTATGTATTACGTATGACACCTATACATTGTAAGACTTACGCACAGATGGGATTGATTACGGTACAATTTTGAGATAGTGCGGGTTCACACCAGCGTCGCATGAATCAAGTGTGTGTACAAAGTAAATGATGTACAAACGGAATCCTCTCCATCAAAGCACACAACCTCATATGCGCGTAACAGAAGCACAGGACGTATTTCACTAAAAATTTAATCGCCGTCCGTGCGTATATCGAAAAAGTATCCAGGCAAAATCACACTCATAGAACAAAACGTAACATGCATACACGCTTGCTACGAAACACAATCACTTGCACGACCCCAATAAACAACGAACCCGGTGTGTGTGCAAAGTAGACATAGCGAAAGAACCCTCTCTTCTCCTAGCAGGAGAGCCAATTCTTGTGAGATCATTCCTCCCATTGATATACCAACGACATGCACTTTTTCCCAGCCAAGGCCATCGAGAAGCCCTTTCGCATCCTTTGAGATCATATGTACATGCATGTATATGTGCGTAGATGTGTATCTTAATTGTTTGATTATATCTTTATGTTTTTGTTGGTACCTCATGGGCAACGCATGTACGAAGAGACCCAAGTGCAATTACAATGAGTATGGGACATACGGTGGGAATGCTCATACACCAATACAAACATGAACCTTTATATATGTAGAAACCTTAAAACGTACTTGTGCCATTATTTTGGTGGTATAGCGTCCTTTTGGCTTGCTGCTAAGACCCACCCCTCGGTTATCAAATACAAGTAGTTGAAAGTCTGCACTATCTTTAAAGTAGTTTGTCTGACATGACAAAAAACAACAAGATGAATATTACAGGTTTAATCACTGTTTAATCACTGTGAATGGGGATCAGATGGCCATTCAGTGGCGTGTTAGTAATACTGTACATTCTTGTGAAATACTTGTGAAATAGGGGTGTATTCGTTGTCTGGAAGCATACTGTATTCACATAAACAGAAGGCTTTTTTTACGAAGACTATACAGGCATACAACGTCTCAGTCACACTAAAGGCATCTGCGCATTAAAGACATCTGCTTATAACAGACTTGGAATTTCAAGACAGGTGAGAGTCAGCTAATTTATATACCGAGTTTGGCCGTAGCATGTGCGCGTATGAGTTTCACAGGTATACAACGACACCATACCTGATACTCCCATGATTTGTGGTCAGCTAAAAGTCCCATCACAAAGATGCATTTGACTTGTCCTGTTCCTGAAAATTCATAGTTGTAGGTGAGTCCAGTTACAGGATTCGTATACAACGGCATGACGTAGCAATGTTGTAAAAAACAGGATAAGTATTGTTTGTTGCGTGTGTCTACGTAAAAGAAGACTTAATGTCCAGCAGATTGTGTACTTGTTCTGGTCCTAGAAATAGTTACACACGTTAGATATAGTTACACACGTGTTTCCTTTACTAAAGACGACGTAAACAATCTATGAAACGACAACGAAGAAGAATGTAAAGACGATGTAAACAGCCACGAGGTCTATTTCTCTACGACAGATTGTGTGTATGTGTGTGTGTGTTTGTGTGTTTTCTGTATGTATGTGCATCGTCATCTTGATTTTAATGAAACAAGGTCAGAATTTACATTTTAAAATTAACTCCCCAATATAAATCGATAAGCCCATAAGTCCAATCATCTGTATAGATGACATTGTGAGAGCCCAATGATTGATCTCTCTTTTGTTAATAATGCTTTTTTTAAAATATTGACCAATTTGAATAGAGTATGTTGTAATCTGGGAATTTGATCTATGTGAGACTTGGAAATCAAAATTTCCATTTATATTAGTCTATTTATGTTTGCACTATATCAGTAAACTTGTGTTTTGCACTTATATGACTGTCACTAAATTTTGTGATCAAAACTAAAGATTTGAGAGAGGTTTGAAGACAAAATACGTAAAGCAGAATATACAGGACACTCGTGAATGTGGCCATTTTTAACCGCGAATTGAAAGAATTGACTTTAGAAGGCCCACTTCGTGTAATGTATCCGTCTCGCGTAATACTTCAGCAGGATTCATGTCATCACTTCCTGCCGGACGCATATATTGCTAGAAATTCGAAGACAGTATCAAAGTCCTACTTACAGTTGATACTTGGTATTATACTCGATACTGTCTTCGAATTTCTAGCAATACATGCGTCTGGCAGTAAGAGATGACGATGGATCAAAGTCCTACTTACAGTTGTTACTTGGTATTATACTCTTACAGCTGCCAACTCTCGACACTCATCAGCCATGATATTATGTTTACCAAGGTGAATTAATGCGCAGTCTTTCAGTGTGCCAAAGATGACACTAAATTTTATTTCGCCCATGTGATGGTTTCATAACCTGAGGTATGGCTTCTTGACCTCTGCATACACAAGGTTTGTATAACCCGTCCCCGAATATGCTACTGATTCTTGGCAACCAAAACATAGCAGTGGGCACGTTGGTTTACAAGTGATGATTTAATTACTCACATCGTAGCATTTGTGGATCCGGCAGCGCTCTCAGTAGATAGAAATATGAACTAGCGTGTGCGTTATCTGTACGTAGTTGACCGAATCGCAATATATATACTCATTACGAATCCTTACATATTTTACACTCCTAGAGGCCAGTCTTAGTTTAAAGTGATTGTTTTGCCTATCCATTCGGTCTCAGACAGTTTGTCTGACGTTCCGGCTATATTATATATACTAGAACGAGACGAATCATGGATTGCTTGATTTCCCTCGAACACGCTGTTTGCTGTAATATATACCTTACCCATCAATTCAGTTCCCTGTGACCAAAAACTCCACACACCACCGACAGTTGATGCGACATTGTTCTGGAAGAAACCGTTAAGTATCATAGTGCTACCTTCTCTCATCATGTTGGTGGCAACGACACCTCCACGACCATGTGCTGTGTTACCAATAAACGAACCGTTGAAAAGAAGAAATCCGGGCGATGCTATTTCCAAAACACGGAAGGCTCCGGATCTAGAACCATACCCATCATCGATAGCATGATTATTGGCGAACAAACCATCAACATACATATTACCAAAAACGCCTTGGACGTGTACAGCTCCACCTTGGTTGGCTGTGTTGTTTTTGAATTGCGCATTGAACCAGACATCTCCCTCCATATAATCCAGATATACCGCCCCGCCACTGCTGTGTAAAGAAGCCTGTGGATAAAAGGCACTATTATTTGTAAACTTTCCTCCGATCTTCATCTCGTGACCGGCAGGTATGTATATCACAGCAATAGCAGCACCACCAGCGTACATATACTTCTCTGACGTCTCCATTCTCAAATTTGAAAACACGCAATCTTCGTCCACGAACAAACCTGAAGACTGACCTACAAACACACCCACGCCAGGTCTCTGACTGTACATGTCGTGAATCCATACATTTATCATAGTAAGATTGACACGTTGGTCACCTGCTGAAGTCTCGCTGCCCAGACTATGAAAAGCTGCTGCTGACATGTTTTTGCTGCTTGTTATTGCAAGATGCTCTATGGTGATATTTTGTGAAACCGGATTGATGGCTTCGAGAATAGCCCCACTTACAGAGTCAAAAGTTGCCTTGATAGATGCACGGATATCGTCACAAAAAAACCCGCTAAATGTCAGATCTTTGGTAAACTTGATGGGGGAGCTAACCACGGATTCTCCTCCGATATAGATTATGTCTTTATTCGATGCCATATCGACCGCCAATTGCAGTGTAGAATAACAGCTACCTTTCAATATCGCACCGGTACAGTCACATACACCCTCGGTATCTACTGGTGGGGCAGATTTTGCATTGCTACAAAAACTGGACAAGCATGAATTCAACGATCCGCATTCTCCAGAGTACTTGCAACAGTTCTTATCGGCATCCATTTCATACCTAGAGCTACTCGTTATTCTGTTTCTTTCTCTGCACCTGATAGTAAAGTTCTCTGGTTGTGGTGTTTTGGAAGGCGTTGAGACAGGAACTGAAGTAGACTCTGTGCAACAGTGTTCTTCCGTACATTTCGACAGAGAACCACAGTCTCCCGCCCAACGACAGCATTCCTTCTCGCTGTTCACCTCCTCGCTACTACTGCATATAAAACCACTCTCATATGCCTTGACAGCACAATTAATGAATTGGTCCACGGGCTCATAGCCTCCTTCGTTTCGTGGCTTACTGGAAGGTGATGGCTTTGGCTTGGGTGTAGCAGTAGACATGCAGCATGTACTCTCAGTACACTTTGACAACCCTTCTTCGCAATTCTCACCATTACTGGTATAACGACAGCAAACTTTGTTATCATGTAGATCATCACAACGGATAGAACTCTCTTTGTCCTTGATTTCGCATGTTATTGTATCCCAATTAAACTGTGTCAGTTGAGGATTGTTGCTTTTCTCGCAGCAGTTGCTAGGCGTACATTTTTCTAAATCATTGTAGCACTCGCCATCGTAACGACAGCACATCTTACCAATGATTACAAACTCCTCGTGGTCACAATCAAGACCGCTCTCCATCTCTTTGATGTCACATGTAATTACATCAGTTGATGTTAAGTGAGACGGAAGAACACTTGGCACTGAGTTTGTGATGGACGTGGAGCTTATCTTGGCACAGCAATTCTTGTTCTGGCATTTCATTAAATTATCTTCGCATTCATCGTAGTATCTGCAACATTCTTTGCCAATGACCACAAACTCATCGTCATCACAATATATACCTCCTTCTTGGTCTTTGATTTCACAAGTAATTCGTTCTGTTACGGAAGGGTTCACAGAAGCTGGAGATATCACTGGCGACGCGTTCGGCGACGCAGTCGCGCTGTTCTCGGCTGATAGTGCACTTGAGATGAGGGTACCTTCGTCCGTTTGAGCCTTAGCAGTGACCACGATAGAGATGAAGACCGCAAACAACGGCAGCCTCATCATTTCCAAGAACAGCGAAGCAACAACCTTCGTATTGTTTGACCCATCCGTGTGTTGTGTAGAAATATAGGCCATGTCAAACTGCAACCCTAGTTTCTATCAATGTTGATAACACGATTAGCCATGGCAGACAAAAGCAAAGGAAAGGAACATGACCACGTTGTTGCGACAGAGGAGAGCTTGTCATGTATTAGAAGTGGTTATGTCTAACTTTGGTTTATCGTTTGTGCGTTTCTCATTCGAATATTTCACATTTTATTGCACAGGTACCAATAAAAAGATTATTCATTCTTGGAACTGCATGAAGAAGATGGAAGGTTTACTTTCAAATTTCCTTTGCTTTCCCCTTGGTTTCCTCCACAACTCCGAGGCTCGTGCGGATGTGGTGTACATGAATGTTTTAGACGTCTGTGGCTTTATTCAGACTAGATCCAAGTGGAAGTGCTTGTACTTTCCCTTTTGCAAAAGAATGCTGCTAACAACAGTTTTCGTAGTTCGGATTGCTTTATTAATGGCTGTTCCAATCTTCAATGTCCACCAGACGTCGGTTGTGTTTTACATTGACTACCACAATGAATCTTCTAGAAATGCACAATGAAATTTCGGATGTAAAATCTGCATCATACACTCACTGCCCAAGTACTGACTGACGAGTACTACTTGGTATGACAATTTAACCTCCCTTCTGAGGTATCGGTTTAATGTTTATGGCCCGAGTGTTCGTTGTAGTAGTTGCTTTACGAAAACATCGTTACGCTTGTCAACTGTTATACACTTCCTGCTGAAATTGGTATGTAAATATGTTCAGGGTCAGGGTACAAATCACAACAAACACTATATCTATTCGGTGGAATTCTTTTCTTTAGGGCACACCTCTGCCAACGACGTCACATCCATAACATCAAATAATATTAACGTTTCCACAGTTCAGAGTTATATTTGTGCGGACAACATAACTTTCAAGGTTGGACCACGAAAATAGTGACGGTTCTTAACACTTCGTCATTTCTTCGATACGCAACAGTACATGATCATGAACAAAAGTGTTGCGTATGAGCGATAAGTGGAAGATCTGATCTTTGAATTTTCCATACATTAGTGACTGTAGCTTTAGAATAGACATGAATAAGTGTATCGGTGCATCACTATTCAATACATATTCCCACCTTTAACTTTGTTGCGAGGCAATTCTTTGCGTTCGTAAACGTTCATGGTTTAACAACCCATCTGTTAGTATGTAGGCCAGTATTAAATTAATGCATTCCTTCATAGACATTAGGCATTCTAAAGGTATCTGAACTAACTTTTTCTGACTGTATTCAAACAAATCATTGTTGTGCTTTATCCCAGGAATAGATCTTTCGTGCCATGCGAAGATGTCTATATTGTCTGATATATAGACGAAAGTATGATGGCCAAAAGTTGGCACGTACGAACACTGTAGATAAAACATTTCAATACACCGTGCCTGAAATATTGCTCACCTGTTGTGAGCAAGGAAAGGGGACAATAGTGTACAGGGCTTAGATCTGATGCAAGGTTATATCTTTGCCCAAGACTAATAGCAATATGTGATGTATTATTAAACAACATACTGCACAATACTTGGAAGAATCACGTGCCCAATTATTGTACGCACTTTATCTATTGACTGCCCCAGATTAACTTTCTTTTGGACAGTTTACAAACCTATATTATGATAGCGAACGTGTTCCAAATTCATGCTATTCCCCATACTACCTTGGATGTGGCCACACTGTTTTGTTCACCACGCATCTTTGTTTGAGACAGGAAAATCTAGTCTTTTTTTATTTTGTAAACCCGCAGTCATGCGCGGTGCTTAGTTTTACAGGCATAAGATGCAAAATTGTTATCACTCGTATTATATTCCTACATAATATTATTTTTTTCCATGTCTTCATTGCGACTTTCTTGTAACGACTTCGAATATGTACTGCGCGGTTTCTGTCTAAATTTTAATCATTACGAACCCTCCGATTCGTCTCAACCCTGATTTTCTGTCCATTCATTCAGCTTAGGACTTCTGTGAATCAGTTTCCGCAAGGGTGGTGGATACAATTAAACCGTGGTTTTGAAGAATAGTCAGGTTCTCTACGGCTCGAAGTCGTCGTTCCATGACTTTGATCACGTCTGGCGACTTCTGGAAGTCCCCGAGAAGGTTGGAACGAATCATATCTCGAATTTCTTTCTCGGCAGCGCAAAATATAGCAGCAGCGTCTGCTGCAGGATTGTTCGCTACTGAAAAGTCAGAGCGGAGCTGGGTACGATAGTGAATAGAAAACAACGTTGTGAGAGAATGGAAAAATGCACCACAAAAGTTTATGTTAGTCACTCGCGGTTTGAAACATGTTTTCATGCATATGCAACTTACCTTAGCTATTATGTTTTTTCGTGTTCGCGAGGACAAGTTAACCTCTTGGGGTGCCCTCTCATATATGTACGTAAGACCAATGTATTCGATTTCAGAAAACATCTCTTCGAGTTGAGCCTCCTTCATATCAGCTACAGCAGCCTTCTCTTTCAATCTTTCCATTTCCATCAGAAACGCTACATTCTCACGACAATGTCGTTGAGTTGCAAACTCAAGCAAGAGAAAGCTGTATTCCGGATCTATCATGACCATATCCACTCGCTTCAAATCAAAGATATGTTTTGCACGACCTTCTAAGTCAACATCATCTAGCACATTATAGCCGCAGCGCCGGAAGAAAATCTTAATGACGGGTAGAAGGAACAAATCTGCTACACCACCTAAAAATTGCAAGGAGAATCGCGGAGTCAATCTTATGTTGTGAATATAACTGCTTGTTAGTCTTTACTCAAGATTGTGTCTGTATTGATCTAGTTAAAAAGTTTGCGACAATATAGACCAGCAACGTAACAACACACCAGTGATCAGGAAGCAGAGCTGGTAACATATTACAACCAGTGAAAGAATGGAGTCGTTAAGAACGGCAGTCCAGATATAACCTCCGAGAAACGTTATGATCCACACAAGAAGCAATCGTGCACTCTGCCAGATGTCTACAAACATGCCTATCGAGATTTGATTATGAGAAACAGGAATTAGCGCTTGAAGGATGTACTTTTAAATCATAGATGGTTTCCATGTCATGAAGCCCTTAGAAGGTGTACAAGTAACAAACTTGTTCCACCAAGTTGTCCAAGTGACAATCCAATATTATACTACTTACCACTAGCTCCGCGAACATGCCAGGTGTAAAACATGAATTCCAACGCATAGCATATCACAGTCACAAATATAGGGACGTAACGCTTCCACACTGGGCAGTTGTGGGGCTCTATAGCACAGTACGTGAAGACACCAATGATCCACATATTCAAAAACACATGCCATGGCAGTGTATTAAAGTAGTTTGTTCTCATCTGCACAAAAGGAGAAGAATATTTGACAATGAATAGGTGTAGGAACATAAGCACACATTAGAAGTTCTGTAAAATTACGGTGAATGCGACAGTGTATTGGAAACAAAGGAGACCTGGTACCAACAAAAAAACGCCCAATTCGAAAAACATACGAACTTTAAGCATTCTACTCACCTGCTTTAGATGAAACACTCCATACATGAATCGTTGACGTAATATAACTGCTGAAATAGGCCCTAGGATAGCCAGGGAAGCAACAATGAAACCTGTTACATTGTACATAATGTTCGTTGTATGGTAGTCAGTGGTAATTTTCCCGAATGCGGACGCCAGCTGTAAAGCCAGGAATATTGGACAGAGAATTGTGCCGAAAAAGAACTGGAGAAGAAAGTTTCGGTGTCGCGACCGAATCTCTGGTTCGTTCCAGTATCTTGCAATTATAAACACGAACAGGAGCACGACGACTAGGGTTATGATAGTTCCAGCAAGACAGACTTTGAAAATTGTATCTAATCCCTTGCCCTGTAGTGTATGCAAGTACGCACGGGAAGACACTGTAGATGAACGAGAGTAGCAAATGTTCGTTGGGTTAGTATTTTGCGTTGTGAAAGCGTTCGAATATGTGATTACATTGTGTAATAAAGAAGAAACAGTGTGCTGAACTCTTAAAACCACACAATATTTGCACATTATTATAGTTACATACAAGCATATATTTCTTCTGGAGTAAGATCGTAAGCACTTTGCATGGCTACACCGACGGAGTATCCAGTATTTGTGATCTTAACAGTGCGGGGAAGATCTGCTTCTGCGCTGATAATTGTCGCTTGGGCAATACCACTTTCAACCAACACTATAAAATCCCCCGGTGTAATAGCTCCATTTTCAGGCTTTATGCAATATCAGTAGAATAGTGAATAATATATGAGCACCGTGTTGTTGAATATGTATGCAATGATGATTTTTAAAGTTCTTTATACATATATTATAGTAATACGTGTTTCTATCTCTTGACATAGTTGGTTGTTACGTGTATTAGAGGTGTTCCGCATTGCAAAACATATGACTGTACAGTAGTAACACTACATCGATACAAATGTACATATTCATATTCTTTGGTATAGTAGTGTACGTGCATTAGAGGAAGGTTTGCAAATGGAGGTATATATAGACCATATATAGAATTTTTCGTACCAAAGCTAGCGTTAACCTTATATCGCTCGCCAGTATACTTGGGCCTGCTTCGAGGGTGATATTTTGCTCTTCAAGTTGCATGATTAATTGGCGGGCACCCTTTTGAAGAGTGCTATCAAAGCTTGAAAGGAGAGGACTAAAGGGAAGGAGACAGGAAGCTTGGAATAGTGAGTGCTTGGAAAGATTGAATATAAGACCAAAGGATGGCATTGTAATATGGAAGTGTACCAAGAACAAACGAGAAGTTATGAACTCACCCGATGTTTCCCAGTTGTATTGTAATTATACGATCGAGCGATGTCTGATTTAGATTGACGACTGCAGCGCCAATATAGACGGATGCAACTGTTTCGGTGAAAGACGTATATAGTTCTTCTGCAGTTTTGTTATGACTTTGGGCTAAGTCATGCTAATGATAATGATTAAAGATGAATATACAAGATTTGACTATTCTCATACCTTACAAGCATTGTGTTATGTTGTGCTTTGTCTATGATTACCACAAATAGTAGTGAAACCGAACATGCAGGAATCAAATATGCAAACTCTGCCGGGCGCACTTCATGTAAACAAGCACAGTCAAAAGAACATGAAAAATCAAACTATCTTCCGAGCGTCAGCATAACAACAAAATTGATAATCTATTCTAGCTTTCTTTGTGACCTTACACAACATCATGAAAAACTATACTAACTCAAAGCATACCATGATTGCAGGTGCTAGCTCTTCCACGACAACAGGCTTTAGCCCATCATTACTAACCAAAGCTACGATGGTCATCGGCAAAAAGATAGAAAACGCAAAGAAATACGCAAAAAGTCCAACCCACCAACCCAGTCCTTGAGATGATTTTCCCAGACTCTTTTGAACATAGGACGGCGATTGCGAATGCCCAGTGAGGGTGGTGGCATTTGAGCCTTTTTTTACAAGCCGCTCAGTAAGCGGTCCCAGAATCGTCGATGCAACGCTTTTTCGCTTGACAGGGACCTCCATCCTGTAGTCTGAAACCGAACGAGAAACGGGACGCACAATATCACTGCTAGGAGGTGGTGGAGGTGGACATGCAAGGTCAATCGCCACTGTGTAGGATCCTTCTTCGCGCTCATCTTGATTCGCTACGAGCTCTACAGTTTCCTGAATATTCTCACTAATCCTGTCTTCTAGAATGACGGGCTCGATTTTAACATCCATTGCATCGGCCATTTCTTCTAAACTGGAAGTAGACAATGCCATGCCTTATCAATTGCCAGTGAATATCAGTAATAAAACTAGTTTGGGAATGCCGAGGTAACTAAACGTGTGGGCAGGCTTTGAAATAAAAGTAGTATGTACCCAAATCGTCCTTCTTTTCGTGCCTACTACTACCATGAGCCGACTCCCGCCCACGCATGAACGAACCTCTCTCACACTCTCTCGCTCTCGTTAAGTAGTACGAAAAAGAAAAAGAAATGACAACTGATCATAACACTGATAAGAATTGCTTTGGAGTAAATCGAATTTGTCGCCGGTTTATAATCGGGCGAGATGGGTAGGGCTAAAAAAAATACGTTTTCTATTTGCGTATGCTAGATATAGAGCTTGATACGGACAGTTAACGACATACGTATTTAGAATAAGGGGGTGTAGGAAGGGGAAAGAAAATGAAGGTTAATATTAATGATAAAAACATTTAAAAGTAGTAATTAAAAACACAAAACACCGCACGAAACGAGATTGAGTGTGTGAGATGTTGAATGTGAACAATTCATAACGGTGTGAAGAGGAACGAAATACAGTAAAAACAACGATAGGCAGTTAGGACCGTCAAACTTACGCTTGTTTGCTTACCTTGCTAATATAACATGGCAGACTACGAGAGACCGTCATCCTAGTCGCAAAATGTGTACAAGGCAGAAAGAGGACTTACTTTCAAGCGTCGCAAACATAGCCTGCCTTGTTCGCATTTCGGCGCCGCCCGCTGGTGTTGTTGGTATATTGTGTTTGATACTACTCAGCATTCTGTTGGTTCACCAACATCGTCCCCTTTGCAACCAGGTGCCCAAAGTTTGCTGCCAGGTACGGGACCATTCAAAACGTCATATTACATAATTCATAATGACAACACATGTAATTGCTCAGAATAAGGGCAATATGTATCACATCATAGGGTCGTAGTTATACAGACCTCCCATTCCATGAAACATCGACTTGAAAAAGGAAACCTATTTATTATGACCTGTAAACAAGCTCCGAGTGTATCCATCCGCAACGTCACCATTTTAAATATATATATAAAAACTGCACTGCAAGTCTAAAGGAATCCAAGACACTTAAATTTTCTTTTCTTCCATTCGTTGAATGTAACTGTCATCAATTTTACTCCTGTCGTGTGTTACTGCCGTGTTTTGCTTCTTAATTATGAACGCAAGCATACACACACTACGCTGAACGCTTTGATATATACTTGATATTTCGCCTCAATAAACTTCGTTGATACCTAGCAACACCGGAACACCAGTACCTTTAGTTGATAATAATTTTTTGGTATCACAGCATGAATCATTACATCTAAGTTGATTTCAGCTCTTCTTGGAGTGAACCCTTCGCCAACTATCTGCCACAACACAGCTAGATTTACAAGGGATGATCATAAATACGTGCTCACCTGGACACCTACATGCACGTTTTTATAGGGGGCTTGCATTACACTTAGCATCTTCCATTTTCATATTATCAATGAGTGCTAACCCGCCTTTTAATTCTGAGACTATATGGTAGGTAAAGAGCTAGCCAAACTATTCTGACGATTGGGATTCAGAAAACTAGCGAAGAAGAATGGTATATCTCATTTGTAGTTTTCAAACGATAGAATACTTATTGCTGAGTATCTGCTATTTTGTGAGTATTGAAAAGCTCCTTGCCTCTTGCGAGCACATGGCGATCAAGATTCGAATATCAAACTTATTACCCCTCTAGCGCATGGACTGTACGTGAAAAGCCGGTGCCATTTGTATCCAAAATTATAGGGTCAATGCAAACCCTCAGAATCGTGGCCAACAATGCCGTCTGTGCTTTTTGACTGACGAGTGGGTACCTCTTGCGATGCGTCGACGGATAAAACAGACCCCGCGCAGTGTTAGTACTGCACGTCGGTTGGTAAATCTAACGAAGAGCCATTTTTAATATTTACAGCAACACAAGGAACATCAGCGAGATGCAAAGGGGAAGGAGTATGCGAATACGGCCTTTGTATATTGAGCCCTTCAAATGATGCACATCTTTCATGGCCACGCCGCTTGCTGACAACACTTTCCCCATTTGTAGCCACAGACGGCGTACGCCAGGCTGATAATCTTATGGAATGTGAGGGTGAGCGAACACGAGTGCTGTTGTTGGGAGAGTCTCTTAGCCCCAGAGACGACTCCGATACGATTTGCAATCCAGAACGAAAAGGTGTAAGACAAACGTCACTCGATGCGCGTCGTAGCAATTCCATGTCATTACTGTCACAAACTGCTCGTGTTTTCAGCCGATTGGTTTTCGCTAAAGAACTCCCATTTCCACCACCAAAACTGCTACTGGTCCGCCGAGCCCTGCTGTTTCCAGTGAGAGAAGCAGTAGAGAATGTAGCACGATTCGTAATCCGCCTACGGGTGTTCGTGGGAGAGCTCGAATTCGACAGTGAGAGACGGTCACTTATGTTAATGTCGGCTTCTGCATGAGTGTGCTTTGAGGTGTCGCCATTGGGGCTGGTGGCCTGGAGATCCACATCCTCTAGGAGATCGGCGAAGCTTACGTTGATATCCACACCATCACCATCGACAGATGCCCTTAACTTGAGGGACACTGATGACAATGTATTATGGCCTAACCCCTCGCTCAACAAACGCCTTGAAGATGGAACTGTGTACGAGTTCGAATACCGGTGACCTTTGCGTTGCGCAGCCGTCCCAGGTTCTAATGTTTTTCCATTCCTATTGTCTGTTGTACTTTCAGACCTCCCCGCCTCCATTGAATTCTTGGCCCCACTTGCAATCATCGAGTATCTTCTCATCACTAAAGGCGATTTCACCTTGGCAGAGGATAAGGCCGTGGTTGTGAGAGCACTTCTTTCGCTTGTGTCATTCTTCGGAAAAAGTTCGACAGAGTGTACAAAAGATCCATTCTGGTTCTCACTTCTATCTACCACTGCACTATCGTAATCCTCAAACTTGTGGCTTTCATCTCTAGAAGTTCCCCTCACAGAGCCTACATCAGAGTTACGCGAGGCCACTGAAAGTGCATGTTCGTCACAATGTGAGTCCATCCCTGTGTTCAATGCAGGTGCTGCTCCACTGTCATTTTCGATACAATCGCCTCGCGTATTGTCACCATCCAGTGGAGGTGAATGAATCGGTGACGTTATGGGAGAATGTGTAGGTGAATCTACCGGCGATTCAGGATTGCGATGCCTATGCAACGTAGATGAGTAGGATAACGATCGTCCGCTGCCCGGACTTTCACCCGGCACGTATTTCTTTGTGATCCTCTCACCCCCTTTCTCGCCCACTTTTGATACCTCAGAAATCACATTCACATGATCACCCTCACCTCCACCGTTGACCCCAACCTTATCATGATCCTCTTGTTTTCCCATCTTGACATCACGACTAGTAATAGAATACAGGTGAGGTAATACCTTCTTACAGTCAACGCCCGTTTCTTCGAGTGATCGCTCGAGTGATGCAACTTTTTCTTGTAGTTGCGTAAGCGTGGCGTTGCGGGGGATGACACTGGCTCTATATCGTGCTTCTACTGAATCATGTCCATTCTGGTATTGTGACTCACGTTGGTCAAATTTTTTTTTCCTAGAGAGAGTGTTAAAGAGTGAATATACAATTAGTTTCTTCTTAACGAATGATTCACTAATTTAGCCAAGAAATCGTGTACGTTCTGAAAATATCTGCATATTGAATAAAATAAGTCTATTCATCATTCACTACAAAAAAACACCTATATGTATATACGAACACATGATGCCAAAAAATACAAATATTGAGAAAATAGCATATAAAACCAATGGCTATTTGCTATCCCACACCCAGTCAAAGCACTCGTACTGACTCGCCCTTTTGCATACACAGGCACTGAAACTAATCAAAATCAACAAGAATGTTTGATGTACCACTCTAACACTAGAATCTTCTTCTTCTCAGCCTCTGCTCTATCGTGCTGGCAAAGGATTCGGAACGCGTTATCTGTAGTGTGTGACAATGCCAGGCACATTCTTTGCACTTTAAAAGCATCCTTATGTGACACCATGTGGACACATGGCTCATATCCACATACCGCCGACCGTTTAACTAATATTATTGTAATAATCACGTTTGTTCATGAACAGATTGTGGTGAAGAACAAGTCTGTGTATTACATAAGTGCATAAATTGCACAAATATGGTATAAGCATAATTTTTAGCAATGCGCTCACTATATACTTGTATGTGTAGAAACTGACTCATCAGATATGCAGATGCTTACAATTCTCTTGTGTCGAAATTCAGGTGAAATTGTGACTACTAATATGCTATGCAGGGTTCTTAATTCATACATACTGTGCTCGTAGATCTCTTGATTCCCATCAGCTACCATCCGGAAGCATTCTTCCATTAATCGCTCATACTCCTTCATTAAGTCCAGAACCTGCGACAACCGCAAAGTAAAACAAACAAAGCCATGATGACAAGGAGCATAGTGTGTGCGTGTGTGTGTGTGTGTGTGTGTGTGTGTGTGTGTGTGTGTGTGTGTGTGTGTGTGTGTGTGTGTGTGTGTGTGTGTGTGTGT
>JAWQFL010000020.1:604738-679424 GCA_033442365.1 Creolimax fragrantissima | reverse complement strand
TGTGTGTGTGTGTGTGTGTGTGTGTGTGTGTGTGTGTGTGTGTGTGTGTGTGTGTGTGTGTGTGTGTGTGTGTGTGTGTGTGAGAGCGGTGTACGCGTATGAGCGGTGTACGCGTATGAGCGGTGTACGCGTACGAGTGGTGGTACGCGTACGAGTGTCCCACACAAACACAAAGATCAATACATTTGTATGAGCGTTGTCAAGAAATTAATTCAATGAACGTTTGCGTTCCAAAAATTATAGCAAAAGTGCACACAAATCGACGTGCTCGTGGCGTTAGAAGTGTACTATATGATGGGCTCTGGACAAAGCATTTTCATTTAAACACTATTCATATCAGACATCTCTTCATCTGTCGACTTACAATTTTTCTACATTTATGCACACTCTTACAATAAACTCGACAACATACGACAACCATACACATATACAATTTACATGTAAGAAGGCGTCCACATACATGCTTATACAATTGTCTACTCACTCCGTACTACACATACCTTTCCTGTGTTTTTATTGCTGTCCTTGGGCATAATAGTTCGCCTGCCGAAAATACCCATCACCTCAGAATCTCTGACAGGTGCCCAATACTATATATAAGTATCCTGCGTGTACACTAGCATGCGTGTAGTACGTATATATATACATATATATATATGTGTGTGTGTGTGTACGTATGGTTTATGTGGTACAAATGGTCAGTTGATGTATACAGTCACTTAACAGATTTAAAACACAGAAGGCAGAGCTCTTCTAAGTTTGGCGGGCTTTTACAACCCCATATATATAATACATAAAGCACCACACACACACACACACACACACACGCATACATACATATACATACATACAGACGTACATAAACACATAAACACACATACATACATATATATATATTTATATACAGAACTGAATCGTTCTGTACATGCATAATTTTGTTTTTGCCATCTGTTTTGCATATTCTGCTTTTATTATATTGTTTGATGAACAAAGACTGATTAGCCAACATGCAAGTTCCTGGGAGAGGAACGACCGCCGGTGAACACATGCAGTCAATTACTCAGGAATCTTTGGTAAGAGAATAATCACACGAATTAAATACATGCATGTGATAAGTATGTATCCGCACGCACACGAGTACTAAGCAAACCCAGCTGTATGTGCATAGTTTGTATCGAAGCTGGTGGTGTACTTAAGTGGGCAGAGCATGCTGTACATCACGTTTACGTCCGTACACGAATTCAAAGGCATAACTACTAATACATGGAACTCAATTCTATACTGCTCTTGCTATGCGTATGTTCAGCAAGCACAAACATCTAATCTTGGTGTAGTAGTGGTATCGGAAGGACCAGGCCGGAATGTACGTCCAAAATCATCCACCAAGGGGAAGGGTGCTTCTGGTAATGAGTTTGGAATATCACAGCCTTTATTGCTCAGAATTCTCCCTCAATATATAGTATTCGTACATATGTATGCGTACACCCTGACTGTATGTCCCCAAGAATATTATACTGTAGGCTTGTTTCAAAATTACTCAAGATTTGTCTTCTTTATATCCAGATATGTCAGCGTCTCTGGTACAGTCTGTCCAATCTGCCTCTGAAAATGCGCTTACAACCATGGAGCGCATGTTTGGTCGTGTTAACTGGTTAAGACCTACTGATAATATGTTGTCACAATCTGAACGGAGTATGTTGATCATGTACATATATACAATGCATGTTGTTGGGTCATTTTGGGGGGTTTTTTTTCGCTTCTGTCTTGCAAACTGGTTCAAGTGTAGTTATTCCTTTGTAATGAGATCTATGTGGGATTGAGGTATGTATAATTGTCAGTATTTATTTCCATGCGTGTTCGCTTGTACAAATATTGGTATGTCTGGTAGCTTCAATAAATAGCCCTGCTCTTTGCGCCTACGTGTATCATCGACAGGGCACCCGCAAATCATTAGGATGTGGCTGTCTTCTGTCATATTTGATGAACGGTGATATGTTCAACCAACCTCTGGTGCTATTTAGATAGTGATTATTGTGCGAATATATACCTACACACACATATATATGTATATCTATATGTCTTATATATATCTATATATATGTAAAACGTGGGTACGTGCTATGTCCAGGTGGTACATCTTCGTACGTACTCACGCAAAAGGACGTATCTGGCATTGACCTCTCCGCTGGTGCTGACCTGCACAACCGCTTTCGAGGGCGTTGGGATGAAATACACAACCAGAATGTGAAAAATATTGTTTCTGGCAGGCGTGTGAAGGGAAGAACGGTTGATGTCGGAGTAGTTTATCACCAACATCAGACACGCATCGCCAGGATGACCACGGTGAGTGTAGTTTATAGTCACACAAATCACTGCCTATACCTACAGTGACGAACAACCAACATGAATATGTATTGTCAAAGTCGTAAGATATGTTATAGGTCATGCTTCACACAAACACATTCGCATAGTAGTGCACACCTACATATACCATATACCTACATATGCTTTTGTGTACCTCCGCCTACACGTACCTCATGTAAATAAAATACGTATGCTTCACAACCAATGGAAGTTCTGAGAGTATGGCCAATATCAAGCTGAAAAACACGTACTTACGCATCTGCATACCTCACATACATTCATACCGTGTACATACGCCGAACAAACATGCACTGAATACTTGACAGGTAATAAAGTTGGCAGACGAACTGTCTTATACGTTGGGATTTCTTTCGCAGGCCGTTCTGGAGCTGGGTAGAGGTCTTGTTGCAGTAGAACTTGCACTAGGTGAGTGATAGCAACTCCAATAACCATAGAGTGTACATGTATAGCCATCTACGTATACACGCATACCTTACAGTCATACTTCTCGTAGCTCACTTACTCACACATGTTTTTACCGATCATCGCATTCGCATACTCATTCTTTATCTTGCACCACTGGCGCATGCATGCACATACGCATATACACAAACATCGGCGTATCAAAGTGTATTGTGGCTATTTGCGTTATACTGAACCTACTAAATCTTTGATTTTATAGGCAAGCTGGAGAATCTTTCTAACTTGGAGAAAGTTGCTGTACATGTGCGCGCAGGTGAGAAAGAATTAAATAATATAAAGAAGACTCTCGCAGCAGAATATGAAGCTAAGAAGGCGGTCTACCTAGGAGAACTCAATTTTGAACGCAGACGTGTGCATGAGGTAAGACTTACCTTTGTCGTTATGTATGTAATGTAGACATTGGAGACGAGAAAGGTATCAATGTTAGAACGGAGAGGGGGGGGAAGAGCAATGTCATATATAATTCGTCCCTCCACCCATGTCGTTTTGCATTGGAATATATCGTGTTTTTGTCTTTTAACCTACAACATGTTCGAGAACGTAGCAATATCATAGCGTGTTGTTGTCATTGTTGCGCTGTGAACTTGGGATAGAGTATGTATTGTTTTATTAGCACTACCACATTTTGCGTTTCTTTTGGTGAGCGTATATTAATTTGCTACACCATTAATAGGTCTGATGGGGAAAGGAAGTCATGTCCAGAATAGTAAAATATGTTAAGTTTAAATATTCATCACTTGATCTTCTATGCAGCGAGAGATGAAATTGCTTAATGAGAGAAGAGCTGTGTACGATCAACACCACCGAGAAGATATGAAACGTTTCAACTTGGAGAAAACTTCGTCGACTGTTCCCGAAGGTATATTTATGTAAACTATTCGAATACTTGCGCATTTGTATATGTCGACGCCCTTATTTATACTTTTTTCTGTGCATATATCAATGCCAAAAATATGTCCGTTCTGTTTATCATTTTCTGCACACGTAAATTATAGCTGACATGATTACCGTGAGTATGTTCTATAAAAGAGCATGGCAGATGAATTAAGGACTAATGTAATATTGTTGATTCCAACGCATATATTTCTTTGTAAATTAGAGTATTTGTACTCATTACTACAAAATCGTTATGTCTACTCATACAATAACATGTTATCCGAACAAAGACACAAAGGAAAATACGAGGCGTACAACTATACATGGAACAGACACAAGTGCGAATGAAAAATATTATCGTGGTAGCAACATGGGTGGTGTTGATGTGGGTAAGCAGCCTGCACGGCCCACGAAGAGTCTTAAAGACGTCGTAATTGATGATCTTATAGGGGACGATGACAACCTGGATGATTTCTATGCTGTATGTTTTAATCGCGTACTGAATAATTGCAACTAAATGCACATCTCTCTGTGTGTGTGTATATATATGTTGGCGCACAATCGGATTGTGTGAGTATAAGCAAACTGAGCGATTTTGCTTGGTCACTTTTGTGTTGTCAGTGTGTAAGGAAGTATATATCAATAGCGTGCGTGTGCGTATGTTGAGTTAGCATATATTCCTGTTTAATTTGTGCATGTACGGACATACTGGTGGCGGAATGGGATAGAATACCTGTGAGATCAATGAAGCTTATAGATACTAACTTGATGATATTATACTGCGCAGACAAATATGTAACGCAGTATGTTGTGTATGACTGTATTCTGCTACTGTGCAACCAAATATGTCAGTGCGTTAATGTAGGTGTGTAGAGGAACGGACACCTGTGCGTATGTGACTGTTGCATGGTTTCTTATTTGACATTGGTATTACTACTTGTACTAATGACACAGGTTTTATTGCACCCCACTCTCGGTTCAACTTATTCTTACAGTCTGCTGTCCTGTGTATTTAGCGTTTGCGTATTTATAGGCATATGTGTTGCTATGTATCATATCCCGCTACGAATGCATGTATCATATCCCACTATACGTGCATATATCAATGCTCCTAGTACGGTCATTCATATATGTGTTTCATACTTCATGTTACATGCAGGACTGATCCTGTATTGCTCATATCGATTGAGATGAAGGACCTCTATACAAAGAAAGAATTCCGAAATCGTCAACAACAGTAGCAAAGAATCGCCCGACACTTGTGTATCAGTATGAACGTTTTACTTGCCCATGGTGTCCAAATTTGCATACTACACACACTCTTATCCCGTGAAAGCAAGTGAAAATAGCTACCACTTCACACATTGCTGATAAGTAAATTTTCGGCTACAACTCACAAAGAACTGTAAGAATAGTTCCATCTTACACTTCGATGTCAACATGATTCCTTAGGTGTGCGCATTTCGATATGCGGTGAACAATGTGCGTATTGTCGAATTGTTCATTATCCCACACTCACTGTATTCAGAAGATGTATTCGATGCTCGCAGAACTCGAAAAAAATTGACATTCTGCTGATACTACCTTTGTAGATCAAAACTATATATACGAATGGCCCGGTTTTGGCAACTTTGTATTTCCTAAATAAACGATCAAAAACTATGTGTCTAATGCCTAAACGTTTTATATAATTCGTATTCGTACCATCAAGTGTGCATGCTGCCTTGATTTCACTTCAAGTGATTAACCGTACATACTGTCACCGATTGACCAGTCCTTAAGTTCCAGTGAGATTGTTCGCAGGCCTTCACGTTTTGGGTTTTGTTGCGAGCTCGGCGACAACCCCAAATCCCCATTACAACTAGAAAGAACCGTTGAACGGTAATAAATATTACTGTACTCGACAACTATATACATGCATAGAGAGTGCTCCATACTTGCGAAGCTATTGCGCACTTATTCAGTTCTGAGGAAGATGCAGAAAAAGGGTAATTTTGCAATTGAACATTAAATAGCTTGAAAACGAACGTTCAAAATTTGATACGCTTGATGTATTCATACTGATGGCAAGCCTAGTACACGTTGGTTGAATGTTTTTTTAGCACAGTATATTGAGTATATTACACTAATGGGACTTAATTTAAAGTGATTGTTTTGCCCTGCCATTCCGACTCTGAAAACTTTTCATGGTTTTGAGCAATGTCGTAGATACTCGAAGCCGACGAATCGGAGATTGCCTGATTGCCCTGAAAGGTACTGCTTCCTTTAAGTACCACTTTAGAGTCGAAGTCCGTACCGTTGGACCAGAAACTCCATACACCGCCAACGGTGGATGCGATATTGTTCTTGAACACACCGTCAAGAACCATTGTGCCACCACTTCTCATCATGTTAGTAGCTATTACACCTCCACGACCTTGCGCTGTATTACCATCGAAAGTACCGTTCAAAAGGAGGTAACCAGTCGAAGTGATTTCCAAGACACGGAAGGCTCCGGATCTTGAGCCATATCCATCATCAACGGCGAGATTGTCAGTATATAAACCATCAACATACATATTTCCAATTACACCTTGGATGTTGACGGCGCCGCCCTGATTAGCGGAATTCTTCGCGAACTTAGCATTGAACCAAACGTCTCCTTCCATATAGTCCAAGTAAACAGCGCCGCCGCCACTGTGCAAAGAAGCATTGGGATAGAAGGCTGTATTGCTGGTAAACTCTCCGCCAATTTTTATTTCACTACCGCTAGGCAAGTATACTACAGCAATGGCGGCGCCACCTGCATACATGTTCATCGTAGATGTCTCCATTCGCAAATTTTCAAATACGCATTCATCGTCTACAATCAAACCAGAAGACTGGCCTATGAACACGCCAACACCTGGCCTCTGGCTATACATATCGTGGATCCAGACGTCAATCATAGTAAGATTAACACGCTGGTTACCAGCGCTGGTTACACTGCCCAGAGTGTGAAAAGCCGCAGCAGAGTTTCCATTGTTGCTGGTCATAGCCAGATGTTCAAGTACGACTACTTGTGACTTTTTGTTCTGAGCCTCGAGGATTGCACCATCGACAGAGTCGAACGTTGCCTTGATAGTAGGACGATTTTCGTTACATAGCACGCCACTAAATGTCAAATCTATCGTGAACGCAATGGGAGAGTCGACTGTAATATCGTTGCCGATGTAGATAGTATCCTCATTGGAGGCCGCGATGACAGCTTCGTTTAACGTAGAATAACACTGTTTGTTCAGAACCACGCCATCGCAATCACACGCGCCTTGGGTATCTACTGGTGAACTTTGTTTTTCATTGCAGCAGAAGGTGGGCGCACACGCACTCAACGATCCGCATTCTCCTGGATATTCACAACATTCTTTAGAGTTATCCATCACATATCCGCTATCACAGGTTATAGTATTCTTCTCTTCGCATGTTATAGTGTAGTCCTCCGGCGTAGGTGTGTTGGTAGGTGTTGGCGAAGGAACCCCAGTGTTGTCAGTGCAACAGTAACTCCCAGTACATTTCGAGAGTGTACCACAGTCACCACTCCATCGGCAACACACCTTATCGTCGTCAAGCACTTGTTCACCACTACAGGTGAAACCTCCCTCGTATGACTTGACCGCACAGGTAATGTATTGGTCCACAGGCTCGTAACCACCTCCACCAGCAGGCGCAGAAGAGGCTGACGGACATGGTGTAGGAGATGAATCAGATTCACAACAGTAGCTAGGTGTACACTTGGACAATCCTTTCTTGCAGTTCGTGCCGTTACTAGTATAACGGCAACATACTTTATCGTCGTCCATGTTACCTCCACATTTCAAAGGACTTTCAGAATCTTTGACTGCGCATGTGATCGTGTCGTCATTATACACTGATGGCGTCGGGCTAGACTGGCCGGATTCACAGCAGTAGCTAGCTGTACATTTTGATAAATCACCGCACAAATGACTGTATCGGCAACAATCCTTGCCCTGGACAATAGACTTGTCTGAGTCGCAAGAAACACCTCCTTCAGAGCTTTTGATGTCACACGTAATATGGTCATTGTTGTTGGATTCGCTGGTTGCGTCCGAAACTGATGAGTCTGGAGATGAATACTGAGATATAGTTGCTGTAAGTGACGGGGATGGCGATATAATAGAAGTATTGATAGCGTTAATAGGAGAATCAGCGGAAAACTCAACCGGTGAACCTCCTTCGCTCTGCGTAATAGCAGATGCGACAAAAGACAAACATGTCACAAGCCGATTAAGTTTCATAGTTACGATTGTTATTGTGTAGCATTCCATTTGTATTTCTTTTATTTATAGCTTCAAACAAGGAAGGAAGGTTTTTGTGCATTGCATACTATACAATCAAGTCGACAACCCTCCATAAAAAAAGATCATCAAATTGCATGCATACATGTACCAAGACTGCACAAGATCTTACCAAATGATATCTGTTATCCGATCTAGTAAAGTTTGTAATGGTTTTTTTTAGCTTCAACAGCAAATTTGGCAGTGGGAAGTTCAAGATCTATTTTAACGTTTAACCAATTATTATGTTCCTAATTAACACTTCAACGCTCTGTATAGCTTACAAAATTAAAACACTTTAGCACGTAAATTTATTGGGTCCCATAGTCATATAACTATCTACCTCGAATATGAAGCTGGGAATCTTTTTTTTTTAGAAAGGTCGGCATTCATTGCGTAAAGCAATCTTCAATTCCTTTTTTGGCATTGTTGTTCGTTCCAGTTCCATTCCAATATACTCCATGAGGAAGAATTAGGACTTCATTGGTTGTTGTAATAGTCTATTTATAGAACATTGCTCTTCAAGTAAATAATTAGGGTTTCATTGGTTATTAAAATAGTCTATGTATAGAATACTACACACTAAGTGAATAATTAAATTTTCATTTGCTGTTGTTTTAGTCTATTTATAGTGTCCACTGTTTTGTCATTCTCAGACGTATTTCTTCTACGTATCACTATATGATTAGAGGTCATGGTAATGACATGATGCAGTCGGTGATTAGTAAAACATTGACAACAGTTCCACCTTGTGCTTCAATTCCTTATATGTGTGCGTGTGTATTTATGCAATTGAGTTATGCGTAATATTGCGCGTTGGGACTTGGGACCTCACCTGTGCTTCAAAATTCCTTTGCGTATGTCATGAGGGAGTATGCCCGTTGAGGCTAGTGACGTTTACAGGAAGGTATGACCATTTGCTTCAACTTATGAACACTTTACAATATGTGCGTGTGCTTTCTGGTTCTATTTGTCTGTTCCAACAGATTTTCTCTAACTGCGTACATACCATTTAAACCCAGACACTATGCGTATAGATTTTGTTAATTGCCAATAAGTCTGCAACCCATCTTAGCACCGAATAATTAAATTTTTAACTTGTGTTGATGCAATCCGTGCGGAGTTATTCATTACATAGCAAGCACGTTGGTTAGAAGAATGTTGTTCAGTAGCATGGCTACGAATACTATTGAAGTATCCATTACATTCACTCTGCTTTCTTGGCTTGATCTTGCTTTTGATTTTATATAAGCAAAGAAGTTTAAAAGATTGTGTGTATGCACTGAATGAGAGCACGTCCGCTTATCAGTTAAGAGCTCTATGTTGTGAAAGTAAAGTAAGTTTTTCTATTCAGAGAGAAGAAATATGTGCTCTAATACGCTTAACTTCCGAACTACAATTGAGAATTTCAAATGTTACCACTTTGACTGCTCATGTGTCTAAATTAGAAAGTAAACCTTTCTGCAATATGGGAGTATGTTTTACTTTATTGCAACACCAAGTGTATTAATTAATAGACAAGCCGATATGCATCACGATACAGTACAAAGTGCGTCAACATCTTATATCCATATACGCATCCAACTTAAGTTTGCGATCTATTTGGACTTACTGAAGAAGAAGAAGAAATGACATCAGTAGCACTTACAAATTGTATATATAAGTATACATTTGTTTAGGAAATAAAAATAAAAAACATTTCAAGACGAGGATTTGAACCTCGGAGGCGAGACGCCATATGATTTCTAATCATACCCTTTAGACCACTCAGGCACCTTGAACACTTGTACCAACTAGTACAAATTAACGTGCATGTTTTAAAATTTATCTAGAAGCTCGATACATGTCACACAAAAATTCTGCTTTGATTTTTTGTCTTATCTGTTGTTTTTTTAGTTCTCACCCGGATAGAAGTGTTTGCAGTTGCTGACTGACGATGGGGACTCTTCCGGCACCAATCTAAAATGTATCTTCAAATGCACAGATATCAATTTATCCAAAAGTTTCATACGTGTCACATTCGTTTGATTTTTTGTCTTATCTACTGTTTCGGGTTTGATTTTTTGTCTTATGGTTTACAGTACTCATTCGGAATAGTAGTATTTGAGTTGCCGACGATGAAGGACTTTTCCTGCACCAATCTAGAATGCATCTTTAATGCAGATATCGAGATCAAAATCGGATTTTGTGTTTAATAGTTGCCTAACTGTTATGTAAGAATATCAAGCTTACCGTTTGTTATGGCGATCGTAAAGTACGTTGTCAACAGGGTAGACAAAAATGGTGATTAATCTTTTAGAAAGGACTTGTAAAATATTGGACTTATCGTGTTCTTGGACTAGTACTGATACCAGCAATGGTTTGCATGAATGTTGTAGGGAACATAGATATGAAGAACAGAGCCTAGTTGTATATAGGTGACAACTGTAGATGCACGCCTAAATCACAGTTCTACAAGAGGAGCATCTCTACTTGCACGTAGTGGTTATACTTGCGGATTACAACACATGGAGTGTGGTAAAGACCAATGGTTACCTTGGTGTGCTAATAAAAGCCCTCAGAGCACTCTCTTGGGAAGTTGTGTATGGGTTGGTCAGGGATGAACGTTACTATGAATTGTTGGGCGAGTATATGAAGGGCGTGGTGGCTAGCGAGAAAAGCATAGGCGGAACAGGACGTATTGGCATGGACGCTATGTCCGGTCTTAGTATGGTGACACTCTCCCTTAGACCTATGCTTCTATGTGGGTCTAGTGCATCTACTACCACACCTGTAGTCTCACCTACACTCGATTCAATGCCCGGCAGGCAAAATGATAATTGCGCCTACAATACATCACAAAATCACACCAACTAACACGTATGCACGCACTGGTCCAAATAGAATAGCCAAATTTCGAAACCATAATCAGAAGCACGTGTAGAGTCATCGAATCGAAATAGGGTTTCATGATAAAAATAACAGGATTCGAAGTGTGAATATTACCATATTTAGCTGACTGCATTATTTGTAATGCAGAATCTCTAAGAACTACTCACAACAACTACATAGTTGTATTAACCGATATATACTTTGTTGATTTAACCCTAGTAGATTTCACATGGCATGACAACAAGCTTGACAGGTTTTAATATCAAATACGTCGGCAAGTCAAACAGACTTTTAACGACTACCATAGAGGGAGGTTTCATGGAGAGGACACTTACAATGGCTTTATTTGTAAATTACAGGCAGTTGTCCATTGGCGTGGATTACAAAACAATGAGTTCATCCTACAGAATAAATGAAGTGCACGTCAGACCTCAACTTACAGTTGCGACGACACAGCACAGCAAATAGTTGCGAATCGGGCGGCTAAACGTCTAAACGTACTTCTTTTTACTTGCTAATTTACTTTTTACTAAAATTATGTACATATTTACAAGGTAACGCATCAATCAACAGAACGTGAAGGAAAGGCACAGCCAGCGTTCTATTTATGCGATTATAGACGTAGTTACTTCGTTGACGGGCGTCTTCAACCACAAATAACCCATATAGGAATTTACTGCACCGAAGAACAACAACATTATCGCTGAGATGATACGCCATTCATTGAAGAATATTGGGACACGGCCATTGCGAGAAGCAACGTTACCGACAAAATAAATACGACGTAGGTGATATATGACTGATGCGTAGATCATCAATATATCGCAATATAGAATAATCGCGGTGGTCACGTATAGTAAATCCTTAGAGCTTGCGAGTTGTAGCAATCCTACGCAGAATGTAGCTAGACCACTTGTCCACTGAATGTAGTTAAGATAAGTACGTTCATTGGCCATAAAAGCTTTACCGTCAGTCTTTCCGTATTTTCTGCGATTCTTTCCATGGCGTCGAGCTTTTTGAAACAACGTTTCGGGAATCCTTTTAGCACCTGAAGGTGTTTTGCGATGGGCTCTGAAATCAACAAAGCCGATACTCTCTTGACTGCTGCTTCGGTCAGATTTGTAGCTCGGTGGTGCTTCAATGTATACAGCCGAACTCTGCGCCAGCTCATTAGTCCAAGTTTGTATTTCGCTGGCCCACTTAGGCGTGGGACGAGCATGCACTGGATATAGTTTCATGCAGCCATAACCGTACTTGCTAAGTTTTATCTTTCGAGCGCCAACACCGAGGAGAGTTTGCTCCAACCATTCTGGACAAACTGGGGAACCTCCAGTTTGTATGTTGACTTTCACCTCAATGACACTAAATGGCATCATGTCACCCTGACCAGACGGCAAACCATTCATTCTAGACACTTCTTGCCATGTGTTAGGCTCACTATAAACCTCAATATTTCGATCTAGGGTAACTCGCAACGCTTTGTCTTCTTCATTCATGAATGATGTACGAAGATACTGCGTCCTCACCTTGGGCTTCATGTTCATCATGACGGACTGTATACTAGTAGCAAGAGACACTTTTGAAGGATTCAATTCTTCAATAGGCGCGCCGAGCAAAAATCTCACCATCTCATCTTTTGGGAGTTCAAAACGCTTCTTGTTGCTGTAATTGCCAGTCTGCTTGTAGTTGCGATGTGTCTTTCGTTCGACAAATATGCTATCAACATCATTTAGATCTGACCCATACCAACGTACACGATAAAGCTCAGCACCGTCATTTTTTACAACACGCTCTTTATATTGATTGAGGTAGTCGTCATCAAAGTATGAACTATTGTTCACCTGTGAATCTACGACATCCCCACAAGGTAGCGTAAATGGTGATATTGGTAGCACAGCTGTGACTAAACCAACAAATCTTTCCACCTCGTGGTTTGGGACGACATACTTCATACTTTTGCGAATAAACACATTATCATCGCTAGTGTCAACAACCATGTCTATGCTATGATCAACGGACATGCTTGAGTTTATACGTGTAGAACACAATGAAACAAAAGCAGAATATTGTGTTGGAGAATGGGTCTTGAACGACGTTTTATCTGCAATATATACGAACCGTCTCGGGTAAACTCAATAAGCAGCTGACTACAATATGCCCACGAGTGTCTGCTTTCGACTTACATATGCCCACGAGTGTTTGTTGACCATTTTATGAAGACAGAACAGCTGATCATAAGACATATTTAACTGGGTTTCGAGTAATGATGTTGTATTGCGAGCAGAAGTAGCGTAGTGTTACTCATTCCAGAACAGGTTTCTCATCTACATACTGTACCCGCCATCTTTGGCTGTCGGCTGGCGATACCTTGGATCTAATTCGATGACGAGAAAACAGACAAAGCGTACGACAGCTGAAACACGATATCAAATTACAGAAGATGGAAATCTACCGGCTACATAGGGCGCATAGTTGAAGGTCTGATCGCTACTACTCTATGGATACAGCGAACTTAGATTTGCTGAAGAAATTTTAACTAATACTTTTTCCTGTATACAATGGCTGTATAGAACGGAGTATAGAGTATGCGCCACTCGACCTATAGCAAAAAAAAGATTAGATGACTGTAATTAAAATGCGGTATTATTACTTGATAATTTCAATCTAGATATCAACACGTTTCAGATTATTTGAAGCTAGTGGTTTGGTGCTACTCTTGTAAAATATACTTTGCTATTAGGCCAATGTGTACCTCGACGAACTATACGTACTATTGTAAAAGATTAATCAAGAGTATCTAGTGAACGTGTCAATAGATAGTATTGATTGAGCTGCGAACATGACTTTCTTTTGTATCAAGTAGACTTTGTGGCCGGGCAGACACCCAACCAAGATACGGACTAGCAGCTGACATCACTCACTAAGCTTCCCCCAACTGCGGGCATTTAGAGCTGTCATCCTCACTAAGCTATGTCCATCTGCGGGCATATATACACCTGGTCAACATCACTGGCAGCTGTGAGTTTCTATTCTATTTTACTTCAAGCTAGTTGGAAGTTGAACCTTTTTTATATGCCGAGAGAATTTGTAGATTGATTTGGCGTATTTAAGAGTGTAAAATGAAAGACAGCTGTTATTTGACAAATACTATATTCCATTACGTCACATGTTGTCATGTTGCTACAGTCAGACATGCAAGCTATCACCACTAAAATGTGGCAAATCTTGGCTTGGTCTGGCTCATCCTATTTTCCAGATCGATCGCCCCTTTGTAGCTTATATATCTGTCCCCAACAAAAACTGGAAGGCAAATTAGCTGAACATTAACCGATATTTTGATACATCGTCGACTCGATTACATATAGTCTTATGAATTTTGGCTTTGTTTTCTTTTAACCGCATGGAACACAACTAAGAAATGTGATTATGCTATCTTTACGGATCCAAAGAAACACAAAGATCCCAATTTTATTTTTGATAAATACGTACTTGGTTGACCGCATTAATACTTTTCCAAAGCACGAACCCGAACCATCGAGAAAAAGTACAAGCACGACATATTCAAGTGCTCTTCAGAAAAAAGTAATTTTTACTGGTACGGTTAAAAGTGTAAGAAATGGCAACTCCAGATAAAGCGAACATAAAACTTTCTGTAATGTAACCGTGAACTCGCGTGACAGATTGAAAGACTCGAAAAAACGTAACCACATCTATGAAAGCATAGAACAATGTGTGAAGTAGTCGAATATTGTCATACACGTAAAGAGTTACAACGTCGCTCAATACAGGCTGAGGTCGGTTGACTATGTTGAACAAGCAATATGCGTGCTGCCACTTTTCTACAAAGATTTGATGATATTATTTTCTTGGTCCATTTTAAACACATCCGGACAATTCCACATTACATATTGTTAAACAACTAGAACGACTGTAGACAGCAAGTTTGATTACATTGAACGTTCTGTGCCACTACAATGGATTGATAGACTGAATTTCTTACCGACAACGTTAACCGCAGACTCACATGCACATGCTGTAGCTGATAACATTTATAATTGGAGCGTTTGAACTTGCTGTGTCCACTGTTATTTTAGACATGCTTGGTGCTGAAGGTATCCTTCCTCATCAATAAACATTGGCAACGAGAAATAGTCATAGTCAATTGCACTAAACGCATACTTTTTTTTACTCAAATCTATATAATCCCCGGCCGTCTCAATTTACATTACTATTATAATTATATACACTATCAACCATGGGGAACAATATTGAAACTACACATATAAATTGTTACGCTTTTGAGACTGTTGGTGTCAATCGAGATGATGTTTTCTAACGTAAGAATATAGAGCAAACAACCCGAAGCCAAGTACCCATAGACAGAATCGTGTCTTACTTCCAACCTTCTTTAGATCGTGACAGTCTCCAATGTGGTCTTCGTCTTCAAGCAAGAGGGAACCTACATAGATGAAACTTCCTGCGGAGAGCGATACAACAATTCCTCTATTTGGTTGAACACACAGAATCATCAAATTTCCATCATATTAGCAATTTTGAAGATACGCAATACAACATGCTCACAGGTCATATATTATTCGGAATTGCAATTTAGAAAAAAATAAATGGAGCACAAAAGCGTGCATAAACAGGCATAAACATATACTTACATCAAATCGATACGTAAACATGTATAGTATCTAGAATAAACAGGCATAAACACATACTTACATCAAATCGATACTTGAACATGCATAGTATCTAGAAGTATTTAAACAACAACACAACAATACGCATTTCTTCATAATGAAACTACATGCAATATAAAAATTAACATTATAGTGCAAAATGGAAATACATGGTAGAGATACAACTGGAAGTTCCCCAATATTACCTGATATGGGACACATCACCAGAGCTGACTAGTTGTCCCAGTGTAATACCTGCCGGAGTGCCTAGAGCAAACAATGTCATTAGCATGACAACGCGCCTTTTGCTGATGGATGACTTTAAAAAGGCGGACCCAATAACAAATGCTTCAACTCCTTTGTGTGCTAGAATGGCCAACAAAATAGGCAACATGTCTTCCGCTGTCGAGGACGCACCCAAACCAAGGCCTGGTTAACAAAAAAAAAGCATAAAATGGTAACTACACTCACTTATAAATTGACAAAGGTAAACCATGGAGTTCTTAATATTGATACACAAAAGAAAATCGTACAACACGTGTGAGACATGTGTTCGCCCACTCCACCCGTGTGTAATTCAGATAAAAAGCTGACAACGTCAATACCTTCAAAGATCGCGTGCACAGAAAGTACGAGCTGTAAAGCAAATGCTACAAACGTCGATCGCATATCATTCTATATATCGTACATAATAAAAGTATTATAAGATTAAAGGCTAATGATCAGAAATGGCATAAAAACTGCGTGAAATCTTAGCAGAAATGTAACAATATAGCACTTTACGCTCTCGATGAGTGCCTCATCCCAGATTTCAAACAAACATGTCATATTTCTCAACCTATCATTTGTACACGCACTTACTCGAGAAATGTGTGCATGTCTACATGCATGGAATGCCTTAACTACCCTTACCATGTTCTTTTGATTGACGACAGGCGGCTTAAGATCATCATCAGGAGTATGGCCACCCCTCAACAGCTTATCGTTCTCAGAGGACTCTTCCTCAATAGGGGTATGTGTGTGATCGTGTCCATAGGAACTTACTGCCATATTTCCGGTTGCAGCCGTATTTCCGGTTGCAAGCGATATACGGTGACCTTCAGTGTAGTGATAACAGCAAAAGGGTGTATGTGAACACGTCCATTTCAAGCACCAGCCCCGATATACACTATTGGGGAAAATAACACAAGTCGGAAATGGCTAGCCAAGCATAAGAGTAATACTTACATATTCAGGGTCTACAAAGACATTCATCTCGTACATTTTGAAATTAAACATACCAAGGCCAGCACGGGGCGCTGAATGGTATAGTTCACCCAAATGCGAGTGGGAGCTGCGACGGGTTGGGCCATGACTATGTACTTCGTAGTTTGATCCTTGCAATACTAGTGAGAAACTGAATAAAAAGGACAAACACCATCAGATATGTTTACATAACACAAGCAAAAATACAGTGGGGTTCATTGCAACGATCATACGACCATTCTTTAATATGACACATAGTCACTAATGTTCATAAACCTAAACTTTCAAACAACTGAGAAGAAAATACAATAAAAAGGACTACTAGCTGAGGTGTACAAACCTGTTGACTATCTCAACAAGAAGCACGTCTTCGCAGAAGTAGATGATGCCGTATCCGACGCCCGCCAGAAAAAAAGCCATAGGAAATGTGTAGTACTTGCCGAGGTCTTGATTAGCTATTTAATTCGTGAATGTAAAGTTGAGCGTATTGCTTGGTACGTCCGATTCTCTGACGGGATTCACATGCAGTTGTGAAGTGATATCTCAGCCAACCAATGATAAATGTACATGTCAAGAAAATATAGACGTATGGGCACATGAATATTCATGGCTACATGTTTATACGTACAACTACACTGACGAGCATGTCCATAGGCACATATATATATATACTCAAGCCTATCATGGTCATTTCGACAGTTTTTCATTCAAAAGGGATTCGCATGCAGGTGTGAAGTGATACCTCAGCCAACCAATGGTAAATTGTACAAGCCAAAAATATATATAGGCGTATGTGCACATGAATAATTATGGCTACATGTTTATACGTATAACTACACTGACGAGTATGTCCATAGGCACACAGATATACACTCAAGTCCATCATAATCATTTCGAGTTGTTCATTCAAAATTAAAAAAAAAAAGTTTACGACACGAGACCCGTAGAACCAAAGTATCCACTAACAGGTATCAATGTTGTTATGTTCGCTTACTTCAATGTGTAGACCAACGACCTCATCATTCCAATATAAAAAAACTGTATATACAATACATTGCTCACGATTTACGCTGCGTCGGTGTGAAAGAACAAAAGCGCGCGCACAGGCATCGAACAAACACACGTTGGCTTTCGAACAAGTAAATTTACCTTCATGCAAAAGATGAATTAGTCCAATGGATATCATTACACCGGCACCAAAGGCATTGAAGTACCCAATAACCGTATTCATTGTCTTTGTACTTAACGACTTCAAGGGGAACACCAACAGCCCCCCCATGCCAACTAGAAACGTGGCAAGCATACCAACACCACGCATTGCTACGACCCCAATCATGCTAGCATGCGTGAGTATGTATAACAACAACAAATTAAAGCAATAGTAGTAAGGGTGTGTCACACTTTTTACACTCGCACGTCGAGTTATAGCGGTAAGCAGTGTTTGCTAATCGACAAACAGGCAGCGAGTGCTCACTTATACAATCCACAAGACTACAGGCGGGGCGGTGTGTGTGTTATGTGTCGGTGTGTGTGTGAAACAGAGAAACAGGTATTGCGGCTCATTTGCAGGTTGTGTAGGAAAGGCGCCATTATAGACCCCCTTGAATACATACTTTTCCCCAATTTTTTAGATCACCCATTGCATCAGGGTGACGCGGATAGTGTGTGATTTTGTGGTTTGGAAGGTTTATTCAATATTTCGTATTAATTATTCAGAATAGGTTTTTGATAGACTAACAATTTGGTGTAGAGTGAATAAAAATGATACGTTTAATTTGAAATTGATTTAACTTAAATCAGAGAGCACTTCATATTGAATGCTGCTGATAACGACGATCACACACATAACACACCACGTTAAACAAACACGAGGGGGTTCAGTGGTTTTAAAAGCACAGAGCGGTAGCGTAATCCAAGCAATGAAACGGTGCTTCTCCGCCATCAATTGAAAAGTGTGTGGTGGATGAAAGGGAAGAATGGTCAACGCTGGCCCGCTTAGAAGTTGTCAATTCTTCAAACTATATGTATAAGCGTCAAACCATGTCCTGCTTAAAGCTAATCAAAGCGAAGAATGATGGCGCATTTCCCTCTGTCTCATCGATAGAAGTTTAAATGCAATGCTAATAAACGTGTCCAAAATCTTAATAACCACGGACGAGCATGTGGGTCGGTTGACACTTGATTTTTTTTTTAGGTTGTTTTTTGCCTTCAATTTCGCTTACGCAATTTTTTTTTCTTGTGTTCCGCAGTCACAACCTGTTGGTGGTCGGTCGGATGAAGGAGGAACGATTCCTACGGGTTGACCCAATCACATCATAATGTGATGGCGTTATGACAAGAGCATTCTTATGGCCTGTAACGCCTCTCTCTCTCTCCCAAAATTGTGTTCTTGGTAATAGACTCTTGTGTGCAACCAACGTGGATTCGAAAATAAAATGAACGTTGAACATAGCCAGACATGTCGTGCGTATCGGGAATTCCTCGCCACCAGGATGTGTTTCTAGTACCTTATGCGTACGGTATTTAGTCGAACAATATTGTCAAGAATTTGTGTATAAATTGTATAGATGCCAGGACAAAAGCAACCATATTTATCTATCATTCAAGAACAATGAGGTTACCTTCGAATCTTAAGAAACTTTGCACATGTTATACTGTGATCCTTATGGTCACACTGACCACTTTTACAACGTGTGTGGTATCGCAAAGGCCGGGTAAGTACACATTATTTTAAATTGACATAGGCAATATACTTGCAACATTGTACGATAGTAAAGGAGTACAGCGTTTAATTGAACCTTTCAATTGCTGACATACGAATTCAATGTTAAATGTTCTTTGTGTGTTCGTTACGAGATTTGTATCTTGTAAATACTTCTTAATTTTTGTTCTATTTTTTTGTCTTTTGTGTACAGTTTGTAGCGGTCACGGTGCGCCTTCCGTCGAAGGAAAATGCTTGTGTGAGACAGGATTTGTTACAACAGAGAGCGGCCTGCAATGTATATCTACAGGCATCTCGAGTAAGATTGAGATTGAAGAGGAGAATGAAGAAGTGCACACAGACGAAGACGATGATCACGACCACGACCACGACCACGACCACGACCACGACCACGACCACGACCACGACCACGACCACGAGCACGACCACGATCACGATCACGATCACGAAGAAGAATGCGGTGGATACGGTTATAATCACGATGGAGTGTGTGAGTGTCAGACGGGCTACTCGTCTGCCAATAGCAATGGGACTATGTGTGAGTTAGATGTGGAGCCCAAGTATTTTATGAACTCTCTTGTTGATTTGTATTTTAACGAAACGACTAAAAATATACATGTATCTGGATTAGAGGCGATGATCGTCAGCCTACAGTCAGCTTCGTCGGAAGGGAGCGCGGCCTGTAGTGGTCATGGTCACAAAGACGGTGATGCTTGCCATTGTAATACAGGCTACGTAGTGAGCGCAGATGGCGAACAATGTTTACCGACATCTTCTAGAAGAAGGAGACAGACTGTAGAACAGATTGTGTGTCTCGATGCCCCATCCATGTTCGAGTTATATGGAGTCGATCCCGTGGTCGGAGCAACGGAGGATCAATTCACCGCAAATTTCTCATCAGCCATTATACAGATGATTGAGTCTAAAGCTTGCAATAATCTAGGGGCAGTGGAATCACAAATTACACCGAATCCTCTATCGACTACAGAAATCTATTTGTACGCGATGATCTCAGCCATAATCATTAGCTCGGTTTCACTACTTGGTGTAACCATAATTCCTCTAGTGTTAAGGGCCCCGAATGCCGCCAAATGGGTCTTGATGGCAATGGTGTCTTTAGCTATTGGTACACTAGTAGGTGATGCTATCCTGCATCTATTACCCGTTGCTCTTGGGGTACATCAACACAGCGAAGATGGAGGGTTAGTTGTCCTGTCACCAAACGAAATTGTCAACAGAACGATAGTTGTTTGCGCTGGTATGTTCTTTTTGGTTGTTTTGGAATCTGGCATGGAGGCGGTCGGTTTAGGGCATGGTCACAGTCACGAGATTCGCCCTGAGGATATCGTTGACTTGAGCAATGTACATGAAGAGGTGCCAGGCAATGACATGACTACATCGGAGAGAGGTTCGTTGGATGGCTCCCAGAACAGTCGCGAGGTGATGCAAGTGATGGGTACACCCGAAGTCGCTATAGCGATTGACATGTATAAGCCAAATGCAATTGAGGATAAGGCTGTTACAGTTAAGAACGAGGATAGACCAGAAAATCAGCAAGCAAAGAAGATCCCGTATCCAAAATTTACAGGGTGGGGCAACGTTGACAATGTAGCATGGTTTATTACGTTGGGTGACGGTATACATAACTTTGTAGACGGTGTGTCTATTGGCGCGAGTTTCGCTATTTCTGCGCAGACGGGCATTGCAACGAGTGTGGCTGTACTCTTACACGAATTACCTCAAGAGTTCGGCGACTTCGGTATTTATCTTACTTCTGGAACGGGGATAACACGTGCGTTACTATTAAACTTTGTCAGTGGGTTGACTTCAGTTTTAGGAGTAGTCTTGGGGATTCAGGCGGGTGAAGACTGGACTACGTGGATTCTTGCGTTCACTGCTGGAATGTTTATATATATTGCCCTATGTAGTATGTACCCGCAACTGAAAGACACTTTGTCCGTGTCACAATCTCCCAAGATGTCATCTCTAGTCCAGCTATCGTGTATGTTGCTAGGGTGGGGAATTATGTTGATTATAGCATTAGTAGAAGCACATGATGAATAGATCCCGAGGACTTTTTGCTATTTAAAAGTTGTAGTGGGCTCTGGAGTTGGTTGTAAATAGAATATTATTAGGAACATATTAAATGTTGACTTAAAGCACATCAATACATAGTAAGGATTTTACGCCACTTCGTCGTTAATCGTTAATGTCTTCAAATATTTTCTGCTGGTACGCCAGAGCGTTATCAGTATCGCAGGGTATATTGCTAGATCATATCTATCAATGTCAAGACTATTGAAATACGGGACAGTAGACTATCTTGAGTTACGGGTAGTATTGAGAAGCTGAAAATTCAGCTGACAGACACCAGAATTCAGAGCGCACATGTACGTGAAGGGCAATGTGTACTCATGAATACATAGGTGTAAATTACATGCTCATACCCTCCATATAATACCTTATACACAATCGTACAACTTATTGCACACCGGTGTATACAGAAAACTATGGTGACTATTTCGTTCCTCAAGTCAATAAAGGAAAATACACTTGTGCAGCAGAAAAGTTTGAATGCCAGGCTGGTTATTCAAGTTCGTTTTGCTTCGTTTGTTTATTCACTATGAAGTTACGAAACTGAAAATCCGGGCATCGTGCACGAACTACAATCGACCAGTTCTTAGCACCTCTTGAGCATGTGTTGATTTTAACTCTGCAATGTGGTACCCGCGATAGGCACGACCAAGACACACGATCAACAAGAGTTTAGTATAATTGAAGACCAACTTGTCAACACGGTCTTGGATCACAACATATTATGAACTACGGGTGACAATTCTAAATGTATATATTGAAATAACAATTTTCGCCGACATTTCAAATTTGAAAAAGCCATAAAACATATATTCATGAACCTTCAAAGGTAAACAGCACACACAGCCTTGTTGGAATGCTGCAAAGGACCCTATAGCCTCATACACCAACTTCTAGCAAGAACGTAAAGAGTTCTATACATCTATGTAAGTGAATGCACGGCCCTCCTCATCAATTTCTAGAGGAACAACACATGCTGAAACCGTTCGCATAAAGAAAAGACGACGAAAAACGTCCTCTTGGACATTCACGACCACTGTAACGTTGCAAACGATACATAAGCTTTGATCGTGTTTACTATCAAAGGTTGAACTATAGGTATGTGATTTCTATTCTTACAATATATGTATGGTTAACAGAACTCGCTACAACACGGTAAAGAACAGGCACACACACCTTGTGCTTGCCACCCAATTTGCGAGTACATTTCTTAGTACCCTGTCTACTGTATTCAAATGCTTGTGTTTCATGTGAATGACTTCAACATAGTCATGTAAAAGATTTTTTTCCACATGGGAATGGCCATAAATGTTTACCTATGTTGCGTTCAAGCAAATATACGTTTTGATGCATGTTCACTGGATTGTGTAGGTATTGAATTGCAAGAACAATTTTGGTTTTATGTTCGCAACCCCTCCTTGTTTGCATACATGCTAGATATAGTTGCACTTGCAAATGCATATGTACTAATACATTGTAGAGATAACTTGAGAATTTTGCTTTAGTCTAGGAAACTGCCTGTAATTGTTCAATTGTGTTTTTCCAATACGACTAACATGTTTTCTCTCTGTGAAGATTCTAGAACTCAAATACCTCGATACAACATCCATGTACAACGATATGAATGATCACGAAATATGCTCCATAATATGTGTACTTTCACCCATGTTAGTTCACGATATGCAAGTTGTTCCCCATCTAGACTCAAGTATTACAACTGACTATACTTGGGCATTGTGTATGTTTGTGCAGGGTATTGTGCATGTTTGTGCAGGCATTCCGCTTGCAAAGCCGGTTCTTCCACCAATACTACTCTAAAAACAATAGAGTTTAAATACAATATAACAATGAGTGCCCCGAAAGCTGAGCCTAAGGTATATTTCGCCAATGAGCGAACATTTTTAAACTGGATACACACATCCGTCATAATCTCATCGACCGGACTCGCACTTATGAATCTATCACCGAATTCGGGAGGAGCATCGAGAGCATCGATTATAGCTGGTGCACTAATGATTCCAGTGGCTATACTATTTATGATCATGGCTTTGTACGTGTTTGTGCAAAGAGACAAAATGATTCGTGAAGGTGGAGATGGGTTCTACAATAAGAATGCGCCGACTATTATTACCGTGGTGTTTTTTGCGTCTCTGGTAGTTAACTATGTCTTATGGTTTGTCGAACATGGTACTGATATAGAAAATTGGCACAACGAACATTAAAAGGTATGCATTGAAGGAGACATTGTACCATTCAACAATCAAAATCATGTAGACTAATATTACCTTACAAATCTACATGTCTAATGTGATTGTTCGTTTCAAGTCTGTTGTGTGCATCCAGTCGATGATACCAATGTTGCGTAGGGATGCGCTGAGAACAGTTTCTCAAGCTGAAAAGCACAGACCTATGCACGTCCATCGACAAGACCAAGAACGGTGGTTTTTATTTACTTTCGATTATACAAGCGCATGAAGTTGACAATATTAATGGTGTAGGAAGGCGATGTGGGTACCGTATCAGTTGGTGCATATTAGTAAGAAATACGTTGCGCAATAGTACTGCTATAAAGTGTTCGCGCACGCGTCTCATTTGCACGTAAGTCTGCATATTGCTTCCTTGTGTTAAAGTGTTCTCGTTACGAAGTCAATGTTACGCACCAATCCGACAACTAAGTATAAACCACATCTTAATAAGCTGCACGTTACACGTTTATGCGTGTAATAGAATATTACAAACGTATGTAAAGACGGCTATACACATGTGCATACGTGCACGGATTGTAACAGTGCTTTTCGATTTCGCCCGCCCCATATAAATAACGTGAACTGACATACAAATTCATGTTCAGTTATGATGTACTCTGTGTGTAGTTTAATATCCGCACTCTCCTGAGAACGCGTTCACCCCGCCCCATATACATGATATGCCAATTAAATGAGCGTTCCCGTTCATCAATCCTTTAAAACATAAAGCAGCAGTTCTATGATCGTGTTGACAGTTATAAGGCCTCATAGTTGACTCCCCGCCAAAAGCAATAACCTGAAGTCTAACTTAGCATCCATAATTTCTCATAGAAGAAGTTCTACTTACTCCATTACACTTGACATACATACTACAATATTAAACACATTTGTTCTTGATGGATTGACTAGTTTCAAATTCATCGTTGAGCTGCTCGTCAGAATGCTGATCCGTAGTCTTGACACTAGTCTCACCAATCAAGAGCTGCTCTTCGCTTGAACGTCGAACGAATAATAATCCTCGCTTGTTTGACACTGACTTTTCTCGCCGTCTACGGAAAGATTTCGGATAGGTTAGAACGTATAAGATATCTATCGGAGGTGTACACAGTGCGTTTTCTTCTGTCAAGCGTGTATTTGATATTCGAATGATATGTGTGATTTGGGTACACGTACGTGCTGCTGAACGTATAGGCACAGAAAGAATGGTACCAAACCTTGCAAGTATTAAGAAATGGGTTCAGCTGATTTTAGAGCAAGTAATATTCAATCGACTACTTCACGTATATCTACAATATCCGTGTTCCTTGGACGTGAAACGAACATGCGCAATGTTTGGAGGGCTCACATCTGACACACTACATGCACATACGATACGTGCATACATTCGTGCACGCAAGCGCATAGCTGCACATCACTATTTAGTTACCACAAAACAAAGAGAACAGAAGAAATAAGATAAATCACATGTACACAACTACAAAGGAGTACTTCTCACACAGTTGTATGGTCATACATATTCTGCACAGACACAATGATTATACGTACAACTAACCTTGAGGGCTGTGGCAGTAGGTGTGGACCTTGTATGGCCTCAGCCTTTCGTCGGTATCGTAAGAACACGTAGTAAGAAATGGCCATTAGCTTTAAAGATAGTGACACAACTAAGAGTAAAGAAAAAGTGTTATAACTTCCTAACATCATATTTCTTGGAGTGTAGTTCATAAAACAGCTATACCGTTAAATAGACCATGTACAACTATATGATAATTGCATATATCATGTATGTAATCAAATATGGGTTTACTAATAAGATTCTGTATGGTATAAACTGTCTGAAGTTAGTTGAACTGTTTCTCATTTCTGTTCAGAAAATACAAAACGCAACGCGGCCGCGAAGTAAGGAGGACTACAAGTACACGTAAAAAAGAAAGTTGGAATCAACGTGCATCCCACGGTGAAAGAACTTCAATTCTGCACGTAGACATACGACGCTACAGGAACAGTATATGTGTATTTGTGCAATAGTGCTTTGTAACAGTGTGGGCATAGTGTTTTGTAACAGTTGCGTGCAACGGTGTTGTGTAACAGTGCGTTCCATTCTGTTTGTAGCAGTTGCATCAGTTTCTACACATTATAAATCTATTTATAAATTACTTTGGGGCTCGTCACTCGAAATCAGGAGAGTTGGTAAAACAGAGAGTAAATACTTATTGGTTGTAAGATAAACATATTAAAAGTATAGAAAAGATGAATTAATATTGGATGTTAAATAAAAATATGTAAGTCTATTTTAAAAATTGATCTCGTCCCATAGTTAGCCGTAGAAATACAGTACACAACACAACACAACACAACACAACACAACACAACACAACACAACACAACACAACACAACACAACACAACACAATACAACACGACACAACACAACACAACACAACACAACACAACACAACACAACACAACACAACACAACTAACTTATCTCAACACAACACAACTCGGCTCAACACAGCATAACGCAAGTACAATATGGTATGGTGGGCAGTGTTTGAGAATGAGAGATGGTTACCTGTTCAAGGTTGGGGTAGTACTTTACCCACCGAACGTAACTCTTGGTCGAACGAGTGCGGGTCTGTCTCTGTACCGTCTAAACCCGCGTTCATGAGTAGACACCGGTTTCACCCAAACGCCAGTGACGGAAGAGATTGGTCTGTAGACGTTGGAGGAATTACCGATATTAACGGATGGACGTACGCTAAAAATTTCACTGACTTGAAAACCATATCGGCTTACGGTAATTCTGATCCCGTAAGTGGTGTGGAGTTGAACATATGTAAATGGAATGGCTGTACGTAGCCTCGATCTACGTGTGCGTTTGTTCTGTAAGTACAACGTTGTGTGTGAACATTCATATGTGGGTATACGAGCGTAGAAAATACGCATGTACATTGGTTGGTATTGATGTGCAGATTTATGTTTATTCAAATTCATATATCTTTCAGAAAATATGATTATATGGATGTAATTGGTCTTGTTTTATGCTCCTCTTTTTTGGTATGCTATGAACTGCAGAATAAGTACGTGTCCACGAATGAGTCCACAAAGTGGCCAATTCAAGCCGCGTGTATTCACATGCGCAGACCACATGTACATATCACCAACACACAAAGCACATACCAAACATATATATCCACGTACTTTTTGCATATGCCTGCTTTATCTACTCACAGTTAAACACTTATAACAATCTTTCGCGATGTACAAGATTGAATCACTTGACTGATCACTTAGTCGTTCTAATTCATCAAACATACATACAACACACTTTGTTCATGTGCAACAATATGTAGTCTCATTGTCTTGTTCGACGGCGTCGCTGGGTATGCGAGACCGAGTCCGCCGTCCCACTGGACGTACTTGTAAAAATGATACCGGACGCAGATAGTATACATATTAAGCTCATGGAACATAGTGCTGCTAAAGATGGTATGTATAAAGAGTTATGTTGACTTTCTTCTCTTCATTTATTCATACATTGCCTTGTGTACCCGTGTATGCATATTCAAGTACGTACATACTCTCCCGTACATATACGCACTCATGAACCCACGTACACAAACTGGCTGAATACACAGTGCTCTTTCTCTTTTACAAACACACGTAGAAGTCGAGTACATCTCATTCGAAGGCAAAAATATGGTTCAAGGGATGATCAAAGACATGAAGGCCGATGGGTATGCAGTGTTCATGTCGTTGCCGAGCTGCGATGTGGTATTTTGTATTACAGTTTTAGTTATGAGGCACACACGGACACGTGAACGTGTAGATGTGTATTTATTTATGCATAGGGACTCAATACGTTACATTTCTATATACATACTTCCCACCAACGCAGCCTGAAATTGAGCACGAAGTGTACAAAGACACACTGCTTGGACTCATAACCCATGACCTGCAATAATTACTACGTGTTATATCCATCGACACAGATACGCTGGAACTGCCCAGACCTTAAGAGAGGCGCGGGAGTGTGCACTGCTTTACAACTCGCAGCATTGCGAACAATCTAAATCATACTATTTCACTTGGCACACCCCACAACTACGAGGATCGTGGGCTGGGCGTGTTTACGTGTGGGATATGGAGAGAACTGTTGCTTCTGGTAGAGAAGATCCTTCGGTGTGGTAAGTTTTGCATTGTAGAAGAAAAAATTCATACCTACTTACTCTGCATGCATATTACGTGCACAAGGTGACTCTAATTCATGTATATTAACATCGCTAGCCCATCGGTACTATACATATGTATGTGTTTTGCAATTTGCATATGCAGGCCGGATCAGAAACATATTATCAGCGTAGTGGCCACAAGGATGGAGTAACAATATGTATAATAAAAGTTGATGAAATCACCAGTAAGCTAGGTAAGAATTTCACACAGGCTACCTTTTCTCCGTCTAAAAGGCCCATACCTGTATTTTCTTGGATGTAGTCGCACGTAAACTTGCTTCCGCATCATGCAAATCAGCCATTGAATACAATAATCCGTATGATTAGTAAATCCAATCCACGAAGTGCGTGAGTTGGGTGCGTGCATAAAATGCAGAGGTTTAGGCTTTGGACACGTCCGATACGATTGCCGAGAATTGAACGGAACATACTTCTTACCAAGAAGAGGTTACTTCAGTTCTGAAGCGAACGAAGGTGTCATCGACTTTAATGATTTGTTCACGATAAGGAAGCAAACTTAAGCGCGACTACGTTAAGAACGTGCGCGTGAAACAAATGACACCGAGAGCCATAGAACATATCAGGCTTGTTGCGAAGAAGGAAGGAACGCCGGGTAGCTTGCCTTCTTACTTTGCTGTTAAAGAATACCCCCAGATCACTATGGACTCTCATAGGATATTCACGTGCAAACTCGCAGTCGCACATCTGAATCATTGCGTAGTGTCATTCTTTTCTTGAGGTCTACATTCCATGCTACTCGTGTGCCAACATTGCTCCTCCGAGCGAGGGGTCTTGTACTTAGCCCTAAAATGTCCACCGTGTCGAGAGGGCCCATTTTCATGCAAATAGGTTTAGATATCTTTATAACATTCTTCAAGATTGTATGATATACATGCCGATCTCTAAGGTTTCCTTCTAGTAGATTTTCTGAACTTACAGTACTTGCATATGCTATTTGCAAGCACTCGATAAACTCATAACTTTCAGAACACCGCCAGATACCAACACTGATAAGGATGCGGTTCATACTCAAAACATATTTATCTAACAGCCAACTTTCTATCTAATTCCTAAGTGCCTCTCATAAGTTCCCTCACATTACTTTGTGTGCGTTGTTTGCTCGTGCAAACTGTTCGAGAATCGTCATATTTTTTGTCATTATCAATAGGAGAAATCATTAAATAAAAGCGGACATTGGGTGTATAGGCTCGTGTCGATCATGTTGGAATTTGTGCTCATGTCGTTGCTCAAAATCTCATTATCAAACATTCCAATTTCATTGATGCAGCTGTACGAACGGTCGTTTGAATGTGAAGAGACTCTTCAATGAGACAATGTGGGCATTCTGAGTACAAAGAACTCTTCGTCCGCTTGGACGTCTTTCTCAAGTCGATCAAGGACACATGCCCAAGAGTTTCAGAGTCTTCTTTAGCGCACTTGTCAATCTGTTTTCTTTGCTCCATGGTGTACATCAGCCATGTACGTTTTCATGGTGGCCATGGTGCTTAGAACATTTCCCCTACGAGTTGATATTGCGCACTCAACGCACTTACGTGTCATTTGCAATGAATGAACCAAATCTTGTAAGAAAGTACATTATTCAGCATTCATCAGTTATGTTTGCATATATATAAGCTATACCCAGCAAGCCATTACAGGAATGAATTCTGCTGACCTATATCAAAATGGATAAACGATATGAGTGTCCGATTTTTTTCTTCAAAAAATGCCAAAGCTCACATTTCGAATGAATGAACGCTATGGTATTTTGTTGAAAACTTTTGTTTTGCTGCAATCATGTCCTACCTTCTTTGATATTGAAAAACGGAAGAGCATTGGCCCTACCAAAATGGCAAGAGGAGTCGCTCGAGTGGCTCAAGTTACCATAACTGTGGTACTCTCACATTTTGTTCTTTAATCTCATTGATTATAATCTCAATGCCGATGCGACGTTTCCTTAATCAATCGAAAAAAAACAAGATCATGCTTTCAAGTTTCACTTGCGAATCAATCATAATGACTATAATCATAGATTGTAAAATAAAACCAAATTTAATGTTGTCTTCATCGCCCATTTTACTCGAACGCAACACTAATATCGAAATATTTTAGCAGAGATCGTTGTTATGCCCAGCGGACTTCTACATACTAGGATTCTTGCTTAAATAGGGAATATACCCACTAGAAGGGTGACTCAGTTTATATCAAGTTCTGGTACCACGCAGCATGGGGGATGCTTCCACTTCCCTCATATTAAAGATTCTGTGGTCTTATCAACTAACAAACGTATAGGCGAAAATTATAGTACAAACGGGATATGTTCAGTCATCTGTAACTGAAATTGGTGTCACAGGATTTAATGATGTATGCTGGGAATTAACCTTTGGTGAGTCATCGAGAACAGATAGATCGTCAAAGCAAAATGATACTACTATATCTCCCTCGAAGTCGGGTTTACAAGCGTTTTGATAAGATGTATGCATGAATAAAAGGGTTCCCGAAAAGTGAAATACCCGTCAAAGTTGATTTGAAAGATAAAGAGCAAAACCAATTTCGAAACAATGGTCTACTCCAAGCAATTATGTTTCGTCTTTATAGCACTCTCCACAACCCTGTGTGCAGCCATTGCAAATGCGGAAATAGATGCCACACTAAAGCGCTGCGCGATTACTATTCAGGCAACATGTCCCTCTTGTTTCTCAGGGCTCGGCGGCGGAAAGGAAATGGGACAATGTCTTGCCACGTGCTTTGGTGAGAATATAGATGCGCTGCAGGAATGTCTACCAACGAATTCTAATGTGACTGATCACATAGAGGACTGTGCGATGCGTATCAATGACACGTGCGGTGGCGAGTGCACCAGCAACGCTGGAAAGGAGAGAGAGAAATGTGTAGGGACTTGCATTGAGGATAATATAGATGACCTGCAGGATTGTCGTCCAAGTTTTGGTTTCTTAGGTGATCAAGCTAAGGACTGTGTGAAGCTTCTCAACGAAACGTGCGGTGGTGTGTGCAGCAACGACAATAAAACGGAGAGGAGAAATTGTGTAGAGACGTGTTTGAAGGACAATGAAGATGAGCTGCAGGGTTGTGTCCCACAGTTTAGCTCTGTGATTGGTAAGGTTATGGGCTGTATGAACAGTTTCCAAGAAACGTGCGGTGGTAACTGCACGAGCGAGACCGGAAAGGAGAAACTGGAATGCATGAACACGTGCATCACGAGCAATTTAGGTGACTTTCAGGATTGTCTGCCGACGGGTGATGCTATGGATGTTGTTGGAGACTTATGGTCGGAGTATCTAAAGTATAAAGAAGTGAATGGTTGAGGAAAGCATGATTAAGACGAACAGAAGAAAGTAATGCTTTGATCTGCTTAAATTGCAACTTCTGAACCTTGTACAGGTCATACCTAAATAATAAAAACCTCCTCGTATCCAATTCAAGTGTTATTGGCACGCATGTTTACATATATTAGCGTGCTTCTATTCAAGGTTTCGCGGTAGACTCAGGGACACGGGAGTGTGGCGTGTGCTGTGCAGGGTGAATAAGATGTGTACAATTTAAACAACAGCGATCAAATCCTAGATGTAGGTGAGTGTGTGACGCTGGTATGTGTGACTGCAGTCTGATGTACGAAACTTGATGCGAATTTGCATAGTAGCAAAACTATGCTGGGTTACGGACACGAAATTATTAAAACTTACGGGCTCGTCCATAAACTTCAAAAATGATTTATGCGTCATATCAAAGTCACCGTAAAAATCACAGGGTTGAACCCACACGGTGCGGCTAGTTGGAAGTAAAGGAATACAGATACGAAAATGTGACTTCTCGTACAATTCAATTTCATTTCTATGCATTTACCACTCGCTTGGGGTCTTCACACGAGCAAACACGTATGAATACTTTGGTGTATAGAATATACTAAAAAGGAGTGGTTATGTGCAATGTACTTTATTCGATACAAAATAAATCCAACAGAACAACCTCGTTCTATATGTCACCATAGTTGACAAGCTCTCTGAAGTCGGGTCCTCTTTTATCGCTTGGGGGTGCGTCCAGGTCGGTGTACTGACGCAATCCCCTTTCAGCACGTGGATCTATGGGGCTGTGATTTTTGGTGACAGCAACATAACACAAGATATGATTTTGCGAATGTGAGATACTGCACATATGCCGACCTCCTGGTCGTTCTATACGTAAGTAAAACTGCACGTACGTATTTTACGTGCGCATATATATACGCGTCTGCACAGGTGCTCTCTGCGTAAACTGCGTAGGACATTTGCTGGCTAGGCTCAAGTAAACTGACGTACAAGTTGGTACACTTTTTTACATACAGAAGTACATACATCCTCTATATCGTAAATACTGAGACAGATACACAGACAACAACCGTATCGGTAAAAAACATATGTACATACAAATGCACTTACGCGTAACATACCCTGGAGGACGCATAGGGCGTTCCATTCCCATACGCGGATGAAATAGCTGAGGTCCGAGTGGGTGAAATCCTTGATCATGAGGTCCTACGAGAGGGCCGTTAGGACCTGGGCCCATAGGTCCGCCTCGGAACATCATATGCTGAGGTGGGGGACGATGGGTAACATGCCCTGGAGGTGGTCCGTTCATGAATGGAGGTCGACCTGAAGATTTGTGTACGCAGGTAGATGGGAATTATACATATGTTGTCATTCTGCACGTACGTGTGGTAGAGGACGTGGTTCATGAATAATACTGGTCAACTCGAGGATGAGAGAGATGTGATTGTGCATGTAATATATGAGTGGGGCACATTACACAGGTTTAAAAATACGCAAACGAAAGCAAAATAACATACCGTGAGGAATCATACTCCTCGGAGGTCCATCATGAAGTATGTGATTCATAGGACCTCTTGGTAGGAACGGTCTGTGTTCACTGAAACGCCCACCACCTGAGAAGGTAGACATCACTTGCAGAGAATCAGACGTTATTCGGTCAGCGTCACGGACATACTGCCTAAACATCATTACCTATCATGTTGACAATTGTGAATAGTCAGTAATGGATATATGCACGGATATTCAAATACATACTATTATATTGACGTACCTTGATTGTGTAATACGAATACTGGCAGTGAAACGAAAAGAATAAAATGTAATGGCATAAACATCCACGTATATCGAATACACATCAACCGTGGTACGCACATCCGTACTAATATACACAGCAACAACGTTTGCGTACATGTCTACATCCACACATATCTACCTTGTCTCTAACACTCTGTAGCTCCTCAGAGTGCTTCTTCTTAAGATGCTTAATCACGAATTCTTGGCCCCTAAACATCTTACTACACAACAGGCACTTAAACTTTTCTGTCTCGATCTGAGTCCATGATGAAGTAATAAACCTTTGCACCTCCTTATCACACTGGTAACCAATATCCTCACTCTTGTTCGCTTCATCTTCCTCCCCCTCACTTGAGTTCGTCTTTTCATTTGGGTTCGTCTTAATCAGCGTGTCGGCGTCCTGGTCTGAAAGAAACGGATTTAAAACAAGCCTAACACGATCATCCACTCTCTTCGCCCATCTCTCATAATCCTCTACACCGCCCCCTCCATCACGCACGATCGTAGAGTTCTGCCTCTCTCGCACATGGTCACCCTCGTTTGTGGAACTTCGTGGACGCACATGAAGGTGACCACACCGCCGTATGAGCTCATCAACGTCTTTCGCAACCACACCAGAATAGTAACAGTAGTTATGCACAACACGTAGATAAAGTAAATGTTTGTCCAGGGCTGCATGTACACTAAACCCATCTTCTCTCATCTCACAATCGTCCCTTCCTCTATTATCTTCGCTATCGGTGTCGTCCTCAACATCACTGTGCATGTATGTATTTAGATGAGTTTACGTGGAGTTATACAATTGAGCGAGTGGCAATGTAATGAGATGTTCTAGTAACCCGTGTATTATACATAAATACACATTACCTTTCATCAGTGTGAGTCCTATCCGAGATATCGATATCATCGCCAATGATATCCCTATTTTTGCATTTCTCGGACACTTTCTTACTTCTCACCTTCTTCTCATTTTTGCCTTTGTCGCTCTTATTAGTAACTTTGGACATACGAACAGGTGAGGTGGACCGAGAGGGTGGCTCGATAGTGTTTATGAATGGGTTTTGAGTGACAACTTCATCATCATTGTCTGCCATGAAAAGTCCGGCCCGCTTATCCAAGGTCTCAATTGTCTAAGTGCACGTGAGTATTCGAATCATGTGTTGGTATAGGTATAGTTGTACATGTACGTATGCAAGTGCGCATGTCGCGCACACCCAGCCACATTACTTACCTTCTTTGTTTGTTCCAGATCAATGAGCAGGCGTACCCTCTCACTAGCTTGAACTGGGGCGACCTTAATCTTCACATTGGGCGCATTGTTCATAACAAATGATAGCTTGCACCCCTTAATCTACCATGTACATTGTAAATAAGTAAGATTAGTTCAATTTTGTAGTTCATGTACATATCTACTAAAACGGCAAATACATGGAACACATGTACCAAATGTACCAAAATCTATAAATACACAGTATCGTGTTCACGGTCTTTCCATCTCTTACATTTACGCCATCCAACGAGTTGATGATCTTTTTGACATCTGCACCAACAGCATATGTAACCCACGCCATTCGCGTACACCGTTTATTAGGCATTACGTTTGAGAATGACAAACGAATTACTGGGCCTGCCGCGCTGCATACGTCCATCTATTATCAATCGAGCGAATGTTTATTTTCGTGTACGTGTTCGTGTTCGAGGCAATGATCGTTAGTATAGGTGATGCAAGGAAGCCTTATGCTTGAAACGGTTTGCTCAATGGTCGGGCAGTTGCAATACACATACCAAGTCTTGCCTTGAAATTTGAACCGACAGATTTTTGACGAATAGCTTGGGAGCGACCTTTGCTGGAGTATGTTGTTCTTGATCAAGGCCACCGTCTGAGTCTGTTCGCGTGGATGAGAGATGGTGTGTATAAAAGATTGCAAGTGACGTACATTTGCATACCCATAGCAAACACAAGTTTCTACATGATGCTATTCAGGATTTTCATGTGTACTGATATGGAGCTCACAGGGTGTGATCAGCACCACTGGACAGGCCATTGACGTCACAGCACAACGTGCTTCAATACAACACCAGAAATGCTCTACGGTCACACGCGCAGTTAAACAAACGAGAGTAATACATATACTGACAAAAACACAAAAAGAAACGCACCAGCATCATTCCGAAAATTGAATTCATCATCCTCTTTTTCTTTCTCGTCGTCCGTGTCGTCCTTTTTATCTTGCATTAGTTCGTCTACGTGTGATTTGGAGTATGCGTATGTGTGCAGGAATCCATTAATAAAGGCGTGAGGAGCTGGTGATCGTGTGTTATGTGTACAGATATACACACATGCACGTATAAACGAAAGCGTGCAAATATTTACCTCCTGACAACATATCTTCGTCCATAATATTCTTTTTGGTACTGTCCACATTGTCATTGTCATACTCTTCATTCTCTCTTTCCTTCTCAGCTTCACCCTGTGTTAACATACAAGTGCATAAAGTTCTATTTGTCGATTCGAGAAGCCAAAGAGTGTGTATGTTGCCCTTGTCCTGTGTGTCCACAATATTTATTTGCGTACGAGTCCTTCCGAATATTGAGAGAGAGATTGTACTTGAACACACAAAGAATATACTATCAAAACTTTCGATAACGGCGTCAGCTCTAGTATAGGCATGGTCCATAACGTATTACAACCCTCTCCTCCTGAATATCCAAGTACACATGTACGTCGTGTTGAAAGACGTTCATTTGAGTACCTTATTAAAGGCTTCCAATGCCGTTTCACTCACTGCCAGTTCGTATTCGTAGTTGAGATCTGAGATAAACTTAACTACCTTCTCAGGGTCATCTTCCGTCATGCGAAGATCCGAACACAGTGATTTGGTAGCATGTGTACCTGGTGTGCATATGTGTGAGTACTTGTGTCTCTGTTCGAAAATACATACTATGAACATAGTAGAATACTACATCTACGTATATCATAACTACAATCACTGAGAATTTGCATCAAAAGACATGCAGGTGCTCACTTTTTCTTCATCTATATGCATAGATACAAAAAACACATATGCAAGGAAGTAAGAAACGCTCAGGAAGGCCGCTTAACGCAGCCTACGCCCACATAGTGTCATCAGCAACCAACACCATATAAACAGTATTGATCTCGTCGCACAAGGATGGGTATCATCATCGCGTTTTTATACATATACATGCAAGTATGTCGTGAAGGTAAAGACGAATGTGATAGGCATTTGTTCCGCCGAGAAAAGTCAACAAACCATTGGGACGGACACAACACCGATTTGCGAGAGTTGTCCAACGTTCTGTATACACATGGTAGTTTCTATGCCCTGATCACATACGCCGTCAGTATATATGTATATACAAACCCACATCACTGTATATATTCAGATACACAGCACAATTAAACACATCTGCTTATATCTATAAGTTTCCAAACATCAGAGCTTTACACACCTCCAGTTCCCTCATCAGCGTCAAGTTTCATCTCCTTTTCGAGAAGAATATTCGCACGCCTTCGCGAAACTTCATTTCTTACTTCTAATAATGCATTGGCTCGTTCCGGTAGGTATTCATCTATGAACCATTCACTGTGCGTATGCGTTAGTATGTACGTACAGAGTTTAGAATTCGAAGTGTCTCTGCTCTGAACGCATGTTTCCTAGTTTATACTTACATCGGCAAATCTATTCCAAGAAATCAACTGTCCGCTTGTTGAATTGAAAAGTAAAACTCTTCTAATCCGCAAGATCTTTAGATCTCGAGAATTTAACCTGCAGGAAGATTCGCAGACTCGCAAGCATATAAAACAATTACAGGCACCAAACACTCGTATACGTACCTGTTTTTATGCGCTTCGAAGAACGTGAAGATCTGTGTCTGTAAAAATTTGACTTTATATGCTGCATATTGATCAGTAGCACTCTTTTCATCGACATCCTCAGATAACTGAGACATGAACTGTCTGAAACTCATAGGTCCACTTGTTGGTGCATTTGGGGGTCGATTTATTCTTCTAAAAGTGTATAGTGTCCAAAATTATGTTCATAATACATAAAAAATATAGAATATGTGAGAACAATGAGACGGTGATGTGTGCATGCATGTCTGCACCCTTACATGGGTTCCCAGATAATATGGATATAAGAAACAAGTACTTACGCTCTTTCGTCTCTCTGAGGAAGTTCTCTGGTGGGACCCCGGCTACTACGATCCCGAGACTCGCCACGTGGCCTGAATAAGAATAGAGAGAAGACCCGTTCGAACTTAACGCATCGTAATTATATAAGTGTACATACCTGCGCCCTCGAAATAACTCATATCATCCACTGGTGATAGCAAGACACCACAAAAATTAAATCACAAGGGTGATATATACACATGTACATATGCATCTGTATGTTCATATGAGATTATGTATATCTAAAGAGCAATCACAGTTACTCTCATCCCTTACTGCAGAAACGACACCTTTTCTTGTCTATCACCGGTGACAGTGCACCGTACATGACATCACTCGCATACTTCTACATACACATACCAAGCACCGCCGCGGGGGGACCTGTCGTAATCTCCTCTTCCTCTGCCGCGCTCGCGATCTCTCCCTCTTCTCTCTTCCCTGTCATATCCACTGATTGGTGAACGTGAGCGATATCTGCGTCTGCCAAAATCATCTCTGTCATCGTCTCGTTCCCTATAGCGGTCCCGCCCACCACGTTCAGGAGTTGTGTGTCCACGGCGCCTAATGCCAATAAAAATTGATTCAATATTAGCGATTGTGTACACTATACATATGTGTATATTTACAGGCATATGCTTGAGCGTTCCATATCTGTATGGCCTATGAAGTAATATCTATCAATAACACTTCGCGCACGGTCCACGATGTCAAACGATAATATACATTCAGCAGATGAGTCATCTCGTTCATTCAACGTTTGCTATGTACAATTTTTATCTCTGCGGCTTACGCATTCAATGTGTTACTGATTGAATGAATATCTGCATGTGTGAGTATGAATTTGATTCATATTTGTGATCATTAAAAGATTTTATGCGAGTGTTCTACTGCGTGCAGTTGGGAATACATTCCACATAAATACCCATCGTACATTCTGTAAGAGTAGAGGATGATATCTTCACCCACTTTCATCTTAATATCACGTCTATTGCAAGTATACATGGTTCACTTATCGCAACATTGTACAAATTATACCTGTCGTACGATCTACTTGTATATGGAGAAGAACGCCTACGCCTTCTACCTAAATCATCTTCATCCTCATCTTCATCTCTTCTATTGCGCTCACTATCACGTCTACCTCTACGATATCTGCCTCTATCATCACCATCCTCATTATCACTCCTGTCCCTATCCCTGTCGCCGCGTCCGCGATCAGGCGACCATCTGTCCATAACGGTCTATCTGTTTAATTGAAAATATATATATGGTGTAAGCGTATTTATGGTGCAACCGTTGCTTATCGTGTAGCACTGTATGTCTCCTTGGCCGTGGATATGTAGTACTGGTCCACAATAGTTTACATATATAACTACAGTATGTGATGCAGACATAGCAAAACACACATTACATATTTGGCACTCTGTATGAGTTCATATATTTCAATTCTTGGCTGTAATTAGTTGGTTGGAAAAAATCTGTCAATCTAAGCAAGTTGTAAGTACATTTGCAAGTGTGCAGTGAGTATAATTCGGATATTTCTCTATTGGATATGTAGTTTTGTGTACTAGAGTGCATGTATTCTTTCTCTCCAAAATTGTGATGTTTGGTACTATATTCACAGTCTGTAGTACACGTGCGTATCCGCAAACGCAGGTTTGCACCCTAGGATGATACAATGTACACTTATATGAACATGATTAACTGGTATGAGATGAGAAGTTGTCAGCCAAGTACAACAGGATTCGTATGTTGAAGTAAATATCAACAAAAGGGAAAACCCGTAAAGATACATTTGCGCAAACAAAGTGCAGCGAATGTACACACTCGAATATACGGTCAGAGCATGTAAAAAATTTTGACACGAACGTATGTTGCAACTAATAATCATAATCAATATTGTAAGCACCCGTCTCTGTTAATACACTTGAAAAATATATAACGTGAATTTGAAGGCAGACACAACCATGATTCTTACGCAGGTTCGTTGCGGCCGAAAATTACGAAACATTGACGTAAGAATTATCATTATATACAAACGAGAACACTACAAGAACCAAAACTCATACAAACAATTATTTTGTACGAACACAACACACGATTTTTATGAATACATACAGGAAGAGGTCTGTGAAGTGCGGATAAAAAATAATTTATCAGTGCACTATTTCTAAATGCACTGTATTCTATGTACGTATGTGTACATAAAATTGGTCAATAACCTAACAGCGACAAGTACAATTTCAAATGGGTCTACTTCAAACTGCACAGGCAATCTATAAAGTCAACAATATTACAAAACGACTCAATTATCATGTATATATATATATATATATATATTAATTGATGGAAACCTGTCGTACAACTGGATTCGTGTACTAAAACTCGAAAATTCTATTTGTGCGTGTCTGTTTGATTTTGTATGTACGCACGTATTTACGTAAATCTGTGTAGGTGTGCATATGGGTACATGTCGGTGTAATTTTTGATTACATATTAGTTATAAACAAATGAAGGCAAGGACGTTTCCAAACGCTAATGTAGATAAACTAGACATTTTCATTGGAAAAGAATGCCCTTCTGCTCATACGATGTATATAGAAATGCGTAACTAAAAAGGTATAACTAGACAAGAGCGCGTACACTCACAAACGAATACATAAAATATACCTCTGTTTATGCCTTTGACAGCAACCACACGTATGAGGATACGTGCGCTTTGTATGTGTATGTATGTGTATGCGTATGTGTATGTGTATGTGTGTGTGTATGTGTGTATGTGAGTATGTGAGTATGTGAGTATGTGTGTATGTGTGATGTGTATGTGTTGTGTATGTGTATGTGTGTGTATGTGTGTATGTGTATGTGTATGTGTATGTGTATGTGTATGTGTATGTGTATGTGTGTGTGTGTGTGTGTGTGTGTTTGTGTGTGTGTGTGTGTGTGTGTGTGTGTGTGTGTGTGTGTGTATGTGTGTGTGTCGTTTCGTCGTAAAGCGTGCGTACAGCTCTCAAGAACCATGGGCTGATCCGGCTATAGTGGACAATTATAGAGGATGTTTAGAGGGTGAACTGGGCCGAACGAAGAAAAATCAATTTTTTTGTTTTCGAGATTGAAGTGCACACAAAAGAGAGAGACAGAGAGACAGAGAGACAGAGAGACAGAGAGAGAGAGGTGTGAGAAACAACAAAGGTGAGAAAGAAGGGTTTGTATGAACAATAAGAAGTGAGAGTGAGGAGTGATAAAGAACAGAGATGAGAGACACGAGTGAATGACAAAAGAGAAAGAGAGAAATGCGAGACAGAAGAGTGAGTGACACAGAAGACATAAAGAAGGAAATACGTACAGATGATTGAGTGACAGACGAGAGAGAAGAGTCCAGGAAGATTTTGTGAAATAGTAGTGGCACAAAAAGATCGAAAACGATCGGAAATAATTCTGACAAAACAATTAATTGATCGGTGATTCAACATCATTTTTAAGTCGAACACTTCAATCTAAAATGTAAAGTGTGAGCAATCCACGTTTTACCCGAGAGCTTAAAATTCCTCGCTCAACGTGACACTAGTACAGTTTTGAGTTTACGTTCAACGCGTTGAAGTACTCGAACTCTCTGGGACAACCTGGTACGGAATGTGTTCATACTACTTCAGGAGTGGTTCACTTCTCTAGAAGACAAAGAGTGACGCATAGTCCCAACTACAATACTCTACATCAGTTGTATGCTCATTTATAGGGAACAAATTTATAAACAATTATAGTTCGTATTTCTACTGTTCACTAGCTCGTATATACGACAAAAGAAAATTTAACTCAGTGCCATATCCTGAGGAATGAGTGTAGACTTACCGGTTCTTAAAAATAACCAAAATACCATATGTGCCTACAGATTGTTAACAATTGGAAGTTCCTTGCCATAGATCTACTGTAGATTATACCAAGCCTGTGATTAGTAATTTTGGGCATGCCGGATAAAAGAGTCTTATGTATCTGTTTTGGGAGTACAAGCAAAGTTGAGCACCTGATTCTGTCAGCTAAAAACGATAGTCCCACCAAGTGAGTTAAGATTCTCGATAGTGGTTGCGCCACCCAAGATTTCAATGGACCCGTTCTGGATGGTCAGTGTGTTGATAGTGCCATTCTGTGTTAAGACAGTGTTGCCCCCGTTTACGTTAAACGAGTTTGTAGATCCTAGTTGTACGATTTTCAGATTTCCTCTGTCTATACTCACCTCCTGAGTGTTTCCTGTCGAATTTACTTCTAGCGATCCACCTGCTACCTGTATACGGTTTGCGGCATTAATCAGGTCTAATATCGCTTCACCACCTCGCAAAAAAAGTGTAGAGTTCTCTCCAATGGTCATTCTTGTCCCTCTAACAACACCCCCAGCCATATTTATGATACCCACTGTCGCATTTGTGATGGTAGTTTGCCCCCCAAAGCTTCGCACTCCTACCATATCTACTCCTGCATTAACTACTACTATTGCTGTAGCTGGTAACATGTTAACGTTCGTTCCATTTGAAATTACGTTGCCTGATGTCAGAGAAACTGTTTGTATTGCTCCGACAAAGCCAGGGTTCGCTTCAATGGTACCGCCAGAGAACGCGGTATAGCACGCCAAAGTGGCTGTCGAGTTTAGAACCATAGTGCCTTCGCTCACACAAATATCTGCATTAGCTTGACACCAATCCAACGTTAAAGTTGTTGAGTTAGACATAGGCCGAATACATTCACTGAAATCGTCTTGTGGAGGAGGTGGGCGATCCCCAGAGCCCCCACTATTTGGTGGACGCCCATTACCGCCACTTTGGCCCGGTGGAGGTGCAGGAGGTATATTACTTCCACTTTGATCCGGTGGAGGTCCGGGACGAGAGGGGCGATCCTGCATAGGGTTTCCGGTGTTAGTTGCATCGTTCATATCTGAAAGACTTCCGGAAGGAGGCCTTGTGGGGTTTCCGAGAGCTTGGCGAACAGTTATAAGCGAGTTTCCCGAAGAGGAGACGGCCGCTATGCTCAAGCTTTGCGTGACAAGCGCGCAAAGAGCCGTAATAATAGTAACCCGCGTCATTGCGATGGCATTGGGTTTGTGTGTTTATCTTGGTTCAAGGCCGTGTGCAACAAAAAATGTAGTCAACTTGACATTTATCAAAGTCGGACTAGTACTTTATACTTCTTTTAGTATAGTCAATTCAAAGTGAGATTCAGTAGCAGTATTTGCAAAACAGGTAATTCTCAAATACAGCACAAGATATTTATCGGAATGGAATGCAAAGTATTTGACTCCTTGAGATACGATTTGTAGTAGTGGTTAAAGTAGCTTCGCTGGTAGGAGGAATTAAGTCTCGAAAGTGGGCAGTCGCCACTCTAGCCTGCTTATAATTCACTAGGTGGATGACAAGATAAGTAGGTTGGTTGGTCTTATTGTAATGTATTTTTATATCAAGAATTGATTAGATGTCGTTTGTGAGAATCCAATGGATATTTAATTGCAAATTTAGTCATGAGAAATTAGCGTTTTTCTATTTTGACTTCATAACTACATAAAAATCTCAGGGGACGGATGGTTAAAGATTGCTGCAAGGAAGTATGCGCACGTGAGGAACCAATGTACCAAAACCGTTTCAGTGCGGTAGTTTCCATAAGTAGGAACGTCAAATTGCTACTGATATGCGATAGCACACGGCACGGCTTGTAGCACCATTCTGATCTTTGGTTCGATATGAAGATATACATTTGATGAGTTTTGGAGTTCATCCGGTGTCTGTCGGTGTACAGTCTCGGCCTACCCCTCCTCACCACAAAGGTGTTCAATATACCTCTGCAAAGTTATGTTGTAAATTTGGTTCTGCTCTTAGTGACTACAAGCAGTCACGTGACCAGCCGAAGATGTAATATATAAACGATTGCAGAAGTAAGACTGAACACTTACGTAGCAAGGACGACATATGACATCAGGATGAGAAGTATAGGAATGCAATTCAGCGTCTTCTCAATTTCCTGGTTCAAATCTTACATACGGCTATTGATGTAGTGCTCTTTACCGTGTCAAACCTAAATATGTCAATCATGAATGAATTTCTTCGTGGCGTAAAGACCTTCCACATGGAAAGTAGCCGTGGTAAATTATACAAATAAAGGACGGAGGTAATATATTCTCGAATTATGAGCTATGGCTATGGTGTATACGAATGAGACTACAAAACAAGGAGCCATACGCACTCCACCCTCTAGCAAACTAGATGACTCGAGGGAGAATCAATCTCACTAACGTCCAATACCGTAGAAATGTTGGGTATGAAGTTTCGTTGAGAAAGCACTGATATTATCGAGGATACTGTTACTATTTATTTGAACGGGGAGAGCATGATAGTGGATTTTCGAAAACGATATTACTAATTGTGCGGTAGTTTTTACGAATATATATAACCATGATAATATCAGCTCCTGTCGTCATTCTTTTCTCCTGTTGCCTACAATATTTTAATCTCGCTCAAGTGGACAGTTCAATCAACAATATTCGATTGCCCAAGCAATACTAATGAAGCTGCAATCAAAGAACTGCAGTACTCGCATAGAAGAATATCTAGTATGTCCATAAAGATTTTTTCTTCTTCATTGAAAACTGGATTGTTGTATCGATATACATTGTAGATTAGGATTATTGTATTAATCATATTCCAGATCTTAAAATCCTTTTTTTTTCTTTATTCGCTTGTTAGTTCTCCCTTTGCTGGAATTATCAACTAATAGTTTAAACGGGGAGATAGAATATATGTATAGGTCTACAAGATATGCGAACATACATGAGGAAAATAGAAACATTGTTCATACGATCTTCGATATGAATAGGACCGATAGTGCGGTAGTTATAAGGTAATAAATTTACCCGTTTTATACATATTCGAGGAGGCACTGTTCTACAAAATATTGCGAAGTAACTTGCGCTTGTATTTAGGTAGTGTGTGGGAGGGAAGTGTATCATATATTGCTACCGAGTAATTTAGCAGATATAGACAGTTGGGACAATAACCCCTCCAGACTTTCTGATCGTAGACATTAACAGGTTCAAACGAATAAACACATAAAATAAGACGTTCTTTTCTAAATGCACGGACTTCGCCTGATGATTGCCACGTGAGTGTCCTCTTTGAGTAGATTCCGCATCAACATCGGTAGGACGGCCACGTGTACAAAAGACGTGTGCCTGCAAGTGGTATAATGGTACAGTGTATGGATTATGGTGTTCTATTTTAAGAATATTTTTGTTTTCTTTTCTTTTCTTTTCTTTTCTTCTTTTCTTTTCTTTTCTTTCTTTTTCTTTTTTTTTTTCTTTCCCTCGTTTCTGTTATTTTCAAATATGGGCTATCCGTTCTATTTATAGAAAATGGGGTCCATCCGGTCACGCGATGGGAAGTCACACACACACACACACACACACACACACACACACACACAGCAGTGCAGTGAGGTGTGGTGAACACACAAAAGGCACATAACAGACACACACACCAACACATACACACACGTACACATACAATTTACATATACATATACACAAATATATATATACACGCTCTCTCTTTCAGTGATACAATGGCTCGTTCTGTACCAAAAGGTGGTCTCAATGTGATGGGCATCTCGCCCAAGGTCGCGATTGGACTGTAAGTGAAATTTTTTATATGTTACTGTTTGTTTGCATCGTACTCCTAATCTATTGAGATTGTCATTGTCGTGTGAGACGTTTGTGAATGTGGTAGAGTGTCACCCTTATAGAATGGTAAAAGTATAAATGTTTGTTGTTCATTCATTATATATGTACGTGTATGTGTGTAGATACATAACTTGTAAAAACAGCGTGAGCGCTGAAAATGAGCGGTCATTCCGTGGTACGAACCACAAAAGTTACGCAACGACCAGTATTCTTCGAAATCTGTGTTTGGATTTAATTCATATGCTTGCACTAAATTGGGTCTAATTTCTAAGATTTTATGCCTTACGAGATGATTTGAGTTCCCCGAGTCATTGGAAGCACCCATGTTTGTGTTGGACCTTATGTTCAATTGTTATCTTTGCACGTTTTTATGTGTCATTGCTTCTATGTAGTCCGTATTTAGCTCATGTTAAAATACACAAAGCTACCCTCTCACCACCCTACACATCACTTTTTTTCCCTGTTTCTTTTTTCCCCTGTTTATTTCACAAACGCGCACACATCGACACATAGGCCCGTCTGCCTTGCTCATGTGTCTTAATCTTACTAGTTACATTCGTGTATATTTACTTTACCTCTTCGATTTACCATAGTTAACAATACTAATGCCTGTTATCTACAATATCTTTCTTTGATAATTGCACATCTGGATCGTATGCTGCTATTATTTACGATATCTTCCTTTGATAACTGCACATCTGGCTCGTATGCTGCTTAATTTTCTTGACTGACGTGTACATTCTGCGCAAACTACAATTTATTTGTTCAGAATGCCGACCGTTGCTTTGTTCGGTGTCGCCGCCGGCGCTACAGCTTTATTGTTCTGGCAACCTGCGTAAGTGATCTTGTTTCTTTTTTACTTTTATTATCGATTAGTGATGGTGTCACAAAATCGCACCCTGCGTGATGTCTATGCCTTCGCTCTTGTGTAGTGCATGTATATTGGTATATTCAATGTCTTCATTCGGAATTAAATTTATATTTATATTTTATTCACAGAGCTCTGTTCTCCAAGTTTCCTGTGACTGGATCTATGCACAAGACTGAGGAGTAAATATGAGATATCACGTGGCGTCTTTTGCGACAAACATGGTGCTTAGAATTGTCTCTGAAATTTTTGTATACAAACCAAACAAAGGAGTTTGCGTCTGTAGACTCCTAAAATAAAATAAGTGCGACCTACACATTTTTTGACAACTATCAACATATATTAAGTGTGAAGTGTGAGAAGCCGTCAGAGGCCTTCTGGGTTGGGAATGTAAACGAGTGTAAGTGGGTACTCGAGTAGTACGGATATAGGCTAATTGAAACTATTTGGGTTCTCTAGTGTGAGAATAAGTGGGAATGAACCGTTTGCGTTTATTAATTTTCCTTTTGTGAATATCAACTTCATCCCGAAGTATGACGCAAGTGTATCTCATATTCAATCATTTCTTAATAGATTTCTTTCGTATACTTTCGGTGACTCGAAGAATAGGGGACATAACTGAACATTCATACGTGCCTGTACCTGCGTTTATAATTTTGTTTGAGGTAGTAATAGACGCTTTATGCACTACACATTGTCTACCCACTTGCCAATTATGTATGGAAACATTTGTGAGAGTTCTAAGAACCATTTTAACTATACCCACTCCCTGGCTGTGGTTGCTCAATATAATTGTGTGACATGTATCCAATCCGTGAGTAATACATTAGAAAACCGATGGCGCTGTCTGTTGGAAGATATTTGTGGAAACGATATTGACACTTCTGAAAAACTGCTCTATCTAGCTGTGCTCGATATACTTCGTAGCCACAGGTACCAGACCAACTCATACTATAAATAGGCTGTAGTCGTAGGTTGTACTATAGCACCAGAACAATGATGTGTGTATTGCTATTTTCTATTAATTACCCTTAGGTGGAGCAAACCCTACGAGTTCATAGGTCATATACGTATATAACTCGCATACTTACGAACACCGTTGGATATACTATAAATGCGGTATCGCCTTTCTGTAACAAAACTATGCAGATAACATCCAGTCACGTGGCAACCTCTGTACACTTATGCCCATCCTGCCTATCACAGTCATGAAAAGTACTTTGTGAGACATAGCTATGGAGAAGATCCGGGCTGGACACCTCTCTCTGTAGCCAGTTGGGTGCCGCTGTGGGTACATAACATATTCAACCATACACACCCAATCACATACACACAAGCACACGGCATTGGCAGCAGATGAAGATTAGTAAGAGTATTTATGTTTTACGACCATGTATTGTGTCAATGTGTACATTGATGTTGCACGTACTTTAACGGGACAACACATGTATCGAAGACACACTGACACAAGAACATACACATATATACACAAGAGCGTGCATACACGCACACTGCCACTACATGTGCTTAGACTTCCTTAACTTGTCACTTTTCGCGTTAAAACACGAAAATACGTTCCCATGAACTTGCACCATTCAACGGGCAAGGACACATACTTCGTGGAGGCTTCGTATTCTATTTACTGTGGTACTTGCATAACACCTTCTTAGACATACACACAAACAACAATATAGATTTATATGAACTCATTCACGCACATATACATATAAACTTACTCAGCTTGGCTTTTTTGGTGGGAATAACATGTAAGTTATCAGGGCACGACTTGTACGTACTATTCAACGGATTCGAAAGAGATAATGGTCTTCTTAGGGTTTGTTGCCTTGTAGTCGATCTACTGTACAATTTAGTCAATTTGCCGGTACTATGATAGGTCGTCAACAACTTTTCCGGGGTATGGTGTGTGAATGTCTCTTGGTTCCACTCTTCATCGCTATCTTGCCCAGCTTCTGAACGTACGACGGATATATTGGGCGGGCTATGTGAGCTCTGCGCCTACATCAAATAAAAATATTGGATAATTTTACAAGTTAGAGCGTACGAGAAAGCGAGATAACTCTCTGCGATTGTGAGTATCACGGTTGCTTGCGCTATCTTTCCAGATCTCCGATGTGCAATTGTTGTATTATCTGGACTGCGTGGGATCTGCTTCAGATATTACAAATTACGACGTGTAGTGTCTCTGCACACATGCGCGTGAGTGTGATATAATCGTGCTTGTGTATATCTGTATATCTGCTCGCTTCATCGCTATCTACCGTGTAAAGCGCAATAGATTCGAAACGAGGTGTACGTGTGTATAACAAACGACACGCATATGTCTATATGTATATGCATACTTACTGCAATATCGTCAACCTTCAGAAAACTACGCTCTGGCGAAGTAATATTGTGCACAGAGGGTACGTTAATAAATCTCTGCATCGCTGCAAGTCTAGCCTGAATCACTTTCACTTTTTTGTGCGCTAATTTAGCCTGGACAACGCAACCGAGAGAGACAGTTATATATATAGAATACGGGAATGTATATGATTACAAAAAGTGAGGTATAGGTACGGCTGTGTGCGTTCAAAGAGAATTGTTGGGTGCATTTATGCGCGTACATCTATGGCAACTAATCGAGAGCAGACAAGTTGTTTTGGCCACATAAGCTACACAATTAGCCTTTTACGTGTGGGCCATAATTACAAAAACATCACAAACACACGCCTCAGTATACAAATGTACTCACAGGCTACGCACAGAAACCCATGACAAACGTAACTATATATACATGCACACGCAAACAGATCTTCACAAATTGAATATCTAACACTTACGTCCTTGACCTTTGCCAAATACATCCTAAACAGTTGCAAACCTCCAACAATGAGGACTACAATTATAGACAAGCATAACACCAGAAGACCCATGAGAAGAGAGATAAAAAAAATCGGTTCGAATCTCCATGGTAACAACTGGCTGCTGCCGACCCAATCCTCGTTATATTCATACCCATACAATAAACTATTCGTTGGATTCATGTTGATCCATTCAGCATATAAACTCGACAATCTTTATACAAAACAGGGTAATCCAGCATGATTCTTCGCATACATTCAAGTCGTCTATTCATTCAATCTCTACGAAAATACTATACTATTGAATCAAAGCTACTACGTCTGAGAGTGTGTGTGTGCGAATGCTGCAACGTTGTGAATACAAGCTAACGTCCTTCCTGTAGTAGCGAGAGGGGAGGGGGGGGTCGAGGAAAGTATACTCCAATATGAGAAATCACACACACACACGCACTAACACATAGAGTTCAACGTAAATGTTTGCGTGATAGTTATGGTCTAGCTATGTATGTGTGGCGAACCTTATTATTTCATGTCACGTTATACGTTGACACGTTCACATGTGGTGACGTTTAAGGTGTCTATTCGCACTTTATATGCACAGAATTTGATCTTGAGGTAGTATCAAATGCGAACTTCTCCAAGTTCGATTTGGAAGAAGGATTGAAGATCAAAGTCGGAACGTAGTAGGTCTGCATGAGAGGACTTCTTGTGAAAGACATCAACAATCCCGTTGGCCTCATTCTCTTGTTTCTTACGTATTGGGTTACAATTGCTTCTGAATTGGGCCCCTTTTCGCATACTATATCCACAAATTATAAAGTGAATGCTAGTGAATTAGAATAGTCTCCTAAATGTAAGTTCCTTACCAAACTTTGCGTATAGTGCCGAGGAACATCGGTACAAACGGAAACGTTTGCAGCTTACTATCGGGAATAACGAATAGTCGGTGACAGTGTAGAAGAAAAGGCTATATTTCACATAATTTAATGTTTGTATCTAACCCCCCCCCGCATTTTATAATCTACCTTAGCTCAACAGGTATGGTTATGGGATAGTACTGTATACTTTCTTCTTCCATATTGATTACGAGAGGGTTGGCAATTGTCATATTTCTGCATGTGTTCTTCCAGCACTAGATAGAAATTTTCTAGGTATCTATCAATCCTGTGTAGAATATCTACCTAATACACGTAATTCTCTTCAAATTTTGAGTATTGTATTCTATGCAGCACACAATTAAAACTCTACCTGACGTAGAAACACGTTTATTGTAGTTATTTCTAACGAATTCAATATACAAGACGGAATTCAATATACTAGCCGAACAGTCTGAGGACCCCCAACTCAGTACTAAATATTGTTCCATACGATTAATAAATCTACATTTAGCAACAAGAAAAATGTCTACATACGTATCAGTTGAAATTAGTCATTTGCTGTCAACGAAGCATTTAGAAAACATCAAATGAATTTCAAAATCTGATTATCTGTGGGTATTCCTATCACATTCGTATTATTGTGGAGGAAACATCTACATAATTGTCAAATATGGGTTGCATCTAATTTTATAGTTTATGGTTCATAGTTGAAAGGTTTCTTTTGTTTAGCATTTCCTTTAGATTCTCGTGTTACCATTGTCATGGACAATAGAGACAACATCAAACCCGAATCATACATAAAACTTGTTACCGCAACATGCGGGAATACTCACTCTACTGGCACATTCGTCAATTCTCATCTCTGAATCAGTTTACAGTAACCTAATAGAGAAGTTAGAATATTGTATACATGGAGGAAAATGTACGCAATATATGCGAGCCCACAACTTGGTTGGCTGTGTAGTGTCCATGCATACAATCAAAGGTATGAAGTATGGACACAAATATAAATACAGAAACAAAACATACGTACGCATGTATATACAACATACAAATGAAGCACCTATACGTACAGTTCCCGTGAGATGTAGTCTGGAAGAGAGGAACTTTGTTTAGTTCAGAGTCTTCTCCTGCGTACACAAGTTTACAATAAACTAGTAAAGGAATCAACAAGTTAGTTTATAATAAGCTCGTAGAGAAGGATAGATACAGTTCGCATGAGATGTAGTCATGTTTACATTAGCCTCTTAGAGATGCAAGTATAAATACAGTTTACATATAGTATACATACATTATATATATAGTTCACATACACATACATACACATGGTATAAATATAGTGTAAATATAGTTCATATATAGTTTAAATATAGTGTAAATATAGTGTAAATATAGTGTAAATATAGTGTAAATATAGTTCAAATATAGTTCAAATACAGTTCAAATATAGTTCAAATACAGTTCAAATATAGTTCAAATACAGTTTAAGTATCATTCAAATACAGTTCAAATATAATTCAAATACAGTTCAAATATAGTTCAAATATAGTTTAAATATAGTTCACATGAAGAGTTCTAGTCTTCTCTCCGTTCATTGGGGCGATAGTAAATAATATCAGTGAATATATTGGTAGAAGCAAACATTTTCGGTGTATCTATTGGTAGTAGAGAGATGAGAGGAATAGAGGGAGAAGGAAATATAGAAGAGCTTATTGGACAACGGATAAAAAATCTTCGGTTGGTCTTTGTTTTTTCTTCTTTTTTTTGGATTTTGTTTTGGCACAGACAAAACTTTTTTGCACACATGCACACACACAAACACACACAAACACACACACAAACACACACACAAACACACATGCACACACACGAATATATATATACACACATACAAACATATATACACACACACACATACACTCACATATAAATCGCTCAAACAAACTCATGTACGTTCAACACGCACGCCCCCAAGAGCCCCTCTGCTCGCCTATAATGCGCCCATGGTAGTATTATCTGCAAGGCTCAAACCGAAATTAGCAACAGGAATGCACTGATGTCGGTGATGTATACCTCTGTTCTTGATCAATGTCAACAATGTACTGATTGCTCTTTGACTCTACATTACAATTCCAGCACAAGGTGTGGGAGTGCCGTGCAGTAGAGGTACTGGCTGGAAGTGGACGCGAGTCTTTCTCCCTCCATGAGCGTGTGTGCTACGACAAGAGATAGTTGGTGTTGAATCGTGGACATAGTAAAAAGACCTACAATTCTTCTAGGTGAGCTTGTTCGTAGGTCTATTCAACCATTCCCACTTTATATATTGTGCATGGATGTGTAGTTCTATCCTCATATACGGGTTTGTGAGGCGTAGAAGGACGTGGATTATACATATTTCTATGGACAGTATTGACTGTGGTTAGTGGGCGAAGGATATCTGAACAGTGCAAGGGTGAAGGTGAAGATATGTCTATCGAAGTACATGCATGAGCAGAGGTTCCGTGTAAAATGCATGTACTTTACACGATCAAGACATTTTACTAGGTAGTGCGCTCTCAATTGTTGTGAAGCGAGCATATATGTTATCATCTTATCTACAACCCGGGAATTTCGATATTACCAAAAAGCAGAAACTCGAATATACACCTTACTTTCAGACTGCTTTATCTCATCAAGGACCAAGCAAATATCAGAAAAATGATTCAGCTAAGTTGTACGGTCGAGTTGGAGTGGATGGGAACATCGGGCGAAGTTAGTCGTAGAAAGACGTTCAAAACATGCATGGCCAGCGTTAACACCGTATGTTGATGTGAGTGTATACAAAAGTAATTGTTACGTTAGACGATTGTCGAAATATCATTTATGTATATATACGTTCTGCGATATAGACGTTACTATATGCATACTAGTTATAGCTATAGCAGATTGTCAAGTGGATATATACACACATACACAGATTTATAAATACATACGCATTGATATTGACCAGCACACATTCCATGGACATACATACAATTTTGTACAGTAACTTGTACTTGTATATCAAATGTATCAGTCTGTAAGTACAAAGTTACGTGTTTATATACTAAGAGTAAGTATACTCATTTTGCGTGTATGATTTGCAAATGCACACACACACACACACACACACACACACACACACACACACACACACACACACACACACACACACACACACACACACACACACACACACACACACACACACACACACACACACACACACACACACACACACACACACACACACACACACACACACACACACACACACACACACACACACACACACACACAATCCGATTACAGAATACTTGATCACAACTATACATAATGCAGGAGGACAATTTGAACATTGAATTACAACTTCCTGGTAAGAAGATTCTAAAACCCATTACGGTTCCAGTTAAGGGAAAGGCAGCCGTTTTCCGAAAATTCGTAAGGGAAGGTATGTGAGAAGTAGCACATACGCGCTACGATTTGTCATACTTGTTTGCACGAATATATTCGCATGTGATGAAATGCATGCACGTGCTTATGCAGTCCAGAAATCCTTGCGCGGATCGAACGGGGGGGGGGTATGCATTTGATTTTTTATGTGATGATGTGTGAGTGCTTTCAGATCCGTTTGAATATTCGTATTGCATTCGCTTTCGTGTATCACAATCTTCTATAAATAGCTGTAGTGGATAGGTGAACATCATTGCACAAACACAGGTGTAAGAGAATTTTAATTATGGGCACTACAAATATTGTTAAACCCCTATAATAAATACGGAGACTTGATCTATTTTTGTATGCGCACGCTTGCAGGAAAAGCAACAGTCAAGCTGGATCAGATCAACATGCAACTTCTGTTTTCAAACACACATCCTGAGGAATTAATCGATTTTTTGGAGGTTCTTATTGCGGCGTATAACGGCTCCACACCCCCTCGCAAGCGTATGCGCCCGCTTGTGGATGCAAATGGAAACGTAAGCACGTACAGTTCTTTCTCAAACTTGGGTGCATTTGTTGAACTGCTATGCATGTAGATTTCGTACTCTTCTGTACATGCAAGTATGCATGATCATGACTGGATGCGTAGGTGGTGTTATATTTGTTTGCGTTTCCAAACGCACATACCTTCGTATATACCTTGGTACAAAAAGCTATAGATGTACACCTTGCCCTACGTACGTACCACAATTCTCCAATAAACTTGTAGAATACACTACCAGTCTACAAGAACGAGGTGAACATATGAAATTACAGTGGGTAGGAGCTGTGTTTACAGTTCGTTACAAGTGTTTTGATACTAAAGATGTATTCACACCAACATTGTCCTTTTTTTTCCACAGTCATACATACCCATCAACCAGCATACATGCAATACATGTACAAAATACTATTTTGCTCTCCTTATCTTCCACGCACTCGCAGGTACCATCTCCGCTCCGTCGTCTTAAAGGGAGCCGCGTTGAACACATACCGCACACACCAAACACTTTCGAAAAGCTCACAAGGGACTTATCAGATGAACAATTGAGGGTAAGATAGAAATGAACTGTATGTGTACGCATATACACAACGTATACCAAATACAATTGGAAACTAATACACACATACCACCATGCATATCTGTCATGCACGTAAATGCACAAACAGCAAAGGAACCGTCCGACGAATATAAGCTGAGAGCATGAACACTAATGTATAACTTATACACACCTGCAGATATTCCAATCCGTGCAAGAGGGAAAAAATATATTCTTTACTGGTGGGGCTGGAACAGGAAAATCATTTCTCTTTAAACGAATTCTCAAATCACTGGACAAAGCGCGCACTGTTGCCACAGCATCTACAGGAGCTGCCAGTCATAATATTGGCGGAGTGACATTACATTCATTTTCAGGTCCTCAAACACATGGTGCATTCAATAGTGTACGTATATGCTTGTACTGTGCATGGTTGTAAATCGGACACATGTAGGGTACGCTATCAACGCTCTATATCAAAGCTGAAATATTTACTCTACATGCACTAACTGCGCTACCGTGTATCCTGACGCATGTTATAGCTACAGCTATGTCTTGCCTCAGGCGTTGATAGTCTTGATACAAACTAGACTTGAGCAATCTTTTTTGTTTTGAACACTAGAAAATATCGCACCGCACTATCTCTCACACATATCAAACAAACATCGCAGGTGTAATGTCTGCAGACCTTACTTTGACACAGGCACTCAAGGCTGCCAAACGTAAGATTGGGAATTGGAAACGATGCCAAACATTGCTAATTGATGAAGTGTCCATGATTGATGGTGACTACTTTGACCTACTCGATCAAGTGGCACGGTCGGTAAAGAATAGCAGTCTTCCTTTTGGCGGCATACAGGTACATTTATACACTCATGCATACATATACCCATAATAATAATTGCGTTGCGGAAAGTGTTGAGGTACATTCGTGAACAGATATAAGCATAACAAGATGTTGGATTTTCAGTATTTGCATGACTGACCCAAATATAACACATTGGCGATCACGTGAGATATATGATCTTGCATAGCAAGCGAACGTCTACTTGTGCATAAAGTGCAATGCCCGTACTTGCTATGGGCGATGATTCTGACAATCAGCGAGGGCCAAAATCGAATATGGCGTAATATATTTACACATATCTATCAGAATGAGTAGATATATGCGATTCGTTCACCACAGCACAAACACATTTATTTATATTTAGCCTTACAAATTGATGATATATCCAGGAAAGTTATTTTTTCATGTCTTTGACTTCCGAAAGAACCGCCATACATTTCCATAAGAAAGTTTTATTCTCATTAATGCATGTGTGTATTCATACTTGAGATTGCACACACAATAGACACATATGTGTATATGATGGAGAAATGAACTCTCCCAGAGTATACTTGAACATTTTATATACACTCATGTTTATGCCATGTTTGCGCAGTTCAAATATATATAATTGTACAGACACGTCTGAATGTGAGCAAGAACTATGGACTACCAACAACTATTTATGCTAAATGCGTAATAAACCAAGTATACAGTGCAACATTCAAAGTGAACATATGTTTATATGTACATCACGTATGCATGATGTGCAAACATTGTGTACGGTCATAATGAGCACTCAAACGCACGTACACCAACTTGCATTCAAGTTCAACGCAAACAATCACCTGCTCATTTACCGAACTGCACACGCACGCACCTACTCACCTGCTTTTATATTAACACACCTTATGCCAACGAATACACACAGTTGATCATATGTGGTGATTTCCTCCAGCTACCGCCTGTATGCAAGAACGCAGAAGCACCTAAGAAGTTTGCATTTGAAGCGGGATGTTGGTCCAAAACTGTGTCACGAACGTTTGAACTTAGGCGGATTTATAGACAGATGAACGACCACGTACTCATACGTGTACTTCGTTTAATTAGAGTGGGTGTGTGCAATGAGGAGGTGCAGAAGGTGTTAAGGTCTACGCGCAACAACAACAGCTTTTCTAGTTTGAGTGGTATGTGTTAACATGTAAGTGAATTTGGGCTTTATCTTGACTTGCATTTCGTCAAGCACGTCATCCAATATGTGCGATAGTCCGTACTAGCGTTCCGATACACCTAGTTATCATCACCTCCCTTTATACAATTCTGAGTATATGAGCATTTATTTTCTACACCGACTTGGTATGGCATATACTGCAAGCGAATCGGCGTGTCATCATACTCGTAGCACAAATCCAGAAATCTGTTGATATTACTAGCAGACCATGTACTAACGAACCTGCCAAGCACACTTACTCGTGCACGGTTATATATAAATATATCGCAAAAATAACAACGCATACAATGATATACACACTACTTCACCTTCATCCTTGGCTCACAGAATTGAAACCGACGGAGCTATGTACACATGTAACTGAAGTGGATCAAAAGAACACAACATTCTTGGCTGAACTTGACGCAAAAACAGTCAATTTTAATTGTTCTGACACATTCACTGGTGAAGGGGGGAGTGATGAGATACTTCGCAAACAATTAGATCATATTTGTCCCATTCCCGCACGACTGGAACTGAAGATCGGTGCCCAGGTCATGGTGTGCCGCAACATTGATTTTAAGGTGAAAACTCAATTGAATCTATTAATTGTGTCATTTTTTTTACGTAATGTATACATTTGTATCAGCGATTTGCAGTATGTGTGTATACATACATATTTTTATTGTATATTTTTGTGATGTCTGCCAGTACATATTTGTGTAAGATATATGTATAGCTTGTATACGTTTGCATATACTGTGCCTACATGTATGCTAAACCGTGAGACGAAATCGAAAAGCACGTGAATGTGTGTTTGTAATTCTCAACAACGATGTAGCTTTGTATGCCTTATGTACTGTACAACGTGTCTTTTTGTATATGTACATTTTTTGAGGTATTCTCAAACCAAGCGATTAAGCTTGCTTGTAGAACTCAAAGATTGGGGTTTTTAGAATATATTCTAAACACCTATTAGAGACTTCCGGCTGTAAGCCAGGCTAGACATAGAACGCTCATGAACATACACCTCACATGCGCATGTATGTAAGCATACAACTGAGTATCGTATGTACGCACTCACATACATACGTACATGCAAATGCACAGGAAGGACTCGTTAACGGTGCACGAGGTGTAGTCACGGGCTTCAGCGAGAAAGCAGACAGGTTGGGAGTTAAATGCCCAATTATACGATTAGCATCAGGGGTGCAAAAAACTATTCACCAAGAAACCTGGGCGCATAAAATGTTTGGGCGGGACGTAGCTACACGCACACAGATACCCCTCAGACTGTCATGGGCAATAAGTGTACATAAATCGCAGGGAATGACGATTGATTTAGTGAACGTTAATATCTCCCGTGTATTTGGTACGTGAATGTGCTCGTATAAAGTATAATATATGTACATATGTGAATGAATTAATATCCGAACTTTCGTCTGTGTTAAGGACATCTATCAAACACACCACGCTTTGAGGTATTTGGCCACAAGTGCCTGGGTAATCTTTGTGCACAATGGGGCCAATTGGTCACCATTACATGTACCTTCATAGTGGTTACGTATGGCAAGGACGTGTTGCAAGTTTATAGGTATCTATCACACCCCTCAATGGCTCCCAGTTCGCTGGAACTGCAGCGATGCCCATTATTTATGTTAATGTTAACACCTGTAATATGTGTACGCCTACCACGAACATACATGCGAGATACCTTGGTCAAAAGTATTGGGGGTTCACGTGTGCACACACATAAACACGTACGCTCGAACTACTCTAGCAACTTTAACACAGGATCACTCATGTGTCATATTATTCTCAAGTTTCTTGACAGGATATACAGAATTTTTTGTACAAGCATTGTCATTCAACCATAGAGTAAGATAAGAACGCTTTACTTTTCATTCTCACATCCACACCCACAGAGCATGGACAAGCATACGTAGCATTATCACGTGCCAGAACCTTGGATGGTCTCCGTGTGACTGGATTCACAGCAGCGAATATTACCGCACATCCAAAGGCGTTGATGTTTTACAAGAGACTACGACAGGCTACCAATCTTGCGACGACACAGAAGGAGAACTGATAAATGAAGATAGTTCGTACATGTGTATGCAAACAGTCATGATAATGAACTCTCGGAGGTATATCTATATGTACGTCACACATTTACTGCAATGCGTTATGACAGAAGAGCATAGAGTCATAGACATATAATGTCATCGCAAAACATAAGTGGCATGGGGTCAGTGACTAGCCTACTATAGGAAATGAAAACTTCACGTTTCGATTACGTGGGAGGATAATACGCAAAATTTGCGGTAACTATTGGGCTGTCCTGTCTATCAACGGCATGCACCATTTATAAACATTACTGCGTGAGTATATACAAGTTCTCGGCACCAAGCAGCGAACGGAGCGCGTCTATCATCGGGAAATACATTCATGGCGTGGACAGAGATCTCACTACCGTTCGTGTTAATTCATTACTTTCTCATAGTGGATCTGTATACGTAACATTATCGCCCTCATACCGACAGACCTATCAACGAAATAGAGTCCTAGCCAATAACAAACTATTTTATGTATGTTTGTAACCTATGTTCGTGTACGAGTACATAAAATACATTTCTATATGGTCAAGCAGACTATTAAGAGAATTCAAATCACCACACAACAATTACGCTCTCTCAGACTTCTCAAGTTCACGAGCTTTCAGCATCATTTGCGACATCGCTTCGTGTACACTAGCAGTTCCTGTAAAATGTGGCGTGTAAATATATGTAGTGTGTTTAAGAAAACCCGCATATACAACTACAATCCAAACCACGTACAGTACTTGCACATCTACATTAGCCGCACATCCTAGTACAAATAAATTTACATACTTACCATAGAAACCGTATTTATATTCGATACTATCGTAATACTTCATGATCTTCTCGACGTAGGTCTTCTTGAATTTTGCGTTGCGACTTGGGTGGAACGAAGATTTGAATCCGTTCATAATGAGTTCTCGCAGTGACGACGGCCCCAGTTTGAAATGCTCAACTGCCTAAACATACGTACAATAGTACACGTGTACAGGTGAACAAGGGTTGAAACAAACACAAGTACGAGTACTTATCAATATTCAAAAGTGCATGCGTATGTATAATAGCACAAGAATCAGTATACATTGCCGGACAAGTTCTGTCCTCCGCGGTCGTGCCTCAGCCAAAGTATATTCAAATTGCACATATACACGAAACAAACAGAAGGCAATGCAAGCATGTTAGCTAGCTCAAGCAGTTTTACTCATATTCGGCGGTCAGTTCGTATGTTGATATGTTCGGCACTAAGAATGCGCTCATCACACGCACGAATATACGCACGTAACACGTCTATATACACATGCATACCAGCCCAAGCTCCTTTGTCATGTTAGTTCGACTGATACTGCGATTGTCGGTGGACAAGGTGATGCTTAAGTCTTCGTTCAGCATATTTCCAAACGCATGTTCAGAGAGAGGCAGCTCTCGTAGAAGAGGCATAGTGTTTAAGTTGCTCGTTAAGCAAACCTCCATGCAAATACGCTGCTCTGCGACGTACTACTTTTTTTTATTTGTTCGGATTGTATGAAATGAAATATATGACAGGGAGCTTTAGTCATAGGTCGGTATAATACTTCTTTAGGCAGAAAAACAATCTGGCAAACAGCCAAGCAGTTCAAAATGGTAATCTGTATCGAGAATTCATACTCGCACTGACAGACTAGGACAAAGATGGAAGCTTCGCGCGTACATCATTCATGTGCATAAGCAAGGGTGGCGATTTACCAGATATGTACATATAATTACATGAGCGTACCACTCAGAAATCTTAGATTACCTGTACAAGGTCCTCCACAAATTTCTTGGGAACAACATCTGTCGCCGTAACGTAATCTTCATTGAACAAATGGTAGCCATGCCCAATTCTGCAACGATTTTCGTTGTATTTGTTCTCATTTACTTGGATGCATTGTGCATGTTCACATGATGAAAGGCAAAATAAATGGAACAAGATACATGGATTGATACGTTATGACATGAATAACCAGTTGCAAAAACAACCTTAATATACCTTTGTGCATTACAACCAATGATGGCTTGGAAGATACTTTCAGGCCCAAACGCCTCTCCCGCATGTACTGTACGGTTCATGAAATGTTTTGTTACGTATCTGAATGCAAACAATTGCGATAAAACGTTTAGATTATTTTTGCACCACACGTTCGAACTATTCCATTTGTGAAAATGTGGATATAAAATGTAGAAAACATACTGAAATGCCTCTTCGTGTATTTTTGCGGGATATCCATCTTCTGAGCCCGCAAGATCAAAACCAACAATCGGGAGTTTTTCTACATCGCGGAGGTACACCGCTGCACGTGCCAGTTCCTGGGACGCCATAGTTTGGAGCGTCTTGTCGGGCGCAAACTTATGGCATCTATATATATGTATATATAGGTGTGTGTGTGTGCATGATCTATGAATATAAATATATGACGTGAATGTGTAAAGATGTCACAAATTGTCGGTACCCAGCGTCAATATGTTTCTATATACGTGCGCATCATATGAACTCTAGTAATATACGTGTGTACTTGCATGCCATTTAAACGATCCACCACATCACTTATGACGGGATTACACGCATGCATGCTTATGAATGAATATTTGCACGCACGTATTAAACAACATTCTTAAAGCGAAGTGTATCTGCGCATCTACGTGCCATGAATCTATGGGCATTTTTACATCCACATAGCAGGCCGGGGAGTTTGTCACCCATATGTGCACACTGCATATGAGTTGTCAGTATCGATATATATATCGATATGTATATATCACACATATGCGCGTTTTAAGGTATACGTCAATATGTTCACATGCTCACGACAAGTTTCACAATACCTGGACAAGTCACGATAATAGTCAGAGAACTGAGGACTGAACATTCGCATGGCAGTACATATGACACCATAGTCGAATTCTGGTTCACTTCCACTAGCAACCCCATCGGCCTTGTTCGCCTCATCCTTGGCGCGACGCAAACCTAGTTACATAGGAATTTGTACGTGGGTGGGTATGTATGCATGGGTGTGTGTGTGTGCATATATGTGTCAGCGTAACTATATAATGCGCGTATATTATGAGAAAGAGGTGCCAAAACGACTGTCAGAGATCTTCCAACAACATGTAGATATGCTTAGCTCGTGCTTTCACATATAATTAATTTGTACACTCCGATTTGTCCACATTATATTCTTGTATGTCAGTTTTATGTATCAGTTAGGAGGGAAAGAAAAAAACACTCTGGCTAGCAAAGATACAATCGAATGCACGAGCCGAAATATATGGATAATGCACAATGAGATGCGCAAGCTAGATGTAAATATCCATATGCTTCACTATAATCATACCATTATTTACCGCTCGGACGACTTGGAGTATGTCTAACGTTTCGTTGAAATGAAGCTGAGGAGCAAATCGTACTTCGATATACCTATATTAACGAAGTTGATAATATATAATATACATATGTGTTTGCATATGATTGTGGTGCGAAACGTGGTTTCGCGTATGTGTGCATGTACCTGTTTCGTGAGCTCTTATGAAGCGTCACTACATAAATATTGTCGTTAAAGGTGTACAATATGAATATATATATGTTGCGTGTCGATACTTGTTCTGTCAGCACAATAGCCAGTATCTTCTGCGTCCGCAGTATGACTACCTGTTGTGTATGCATATTTGTTCTACCAGCGCATTAATCAATATCTCCAGCGTCCGTATGACTAGCGTTGGTGTTGGTTGTTTCAGTTGTATATTGATATTTGGTCTGAGAATCAATAGCTACAGCGTTCGCGCTATGGCTACGATTGGTATTGGTCGTATAAACACAGACATGCGCATAATCTATAATATTAACGTGATACATAATCACGATAAAGCATAGCCTCCAATGGACAGCATATGATTGCGTTAGCGTGGTGGTAACATATGTAAATGTATGACTGTAGGTATGCAGGCACCGGCTTATGATTTTGATTTCTCACCTGCAATTTTCCCGAAAACAGTCCTCGCCTAGTTCATAGGCTACACGTTCAAGATTTTCTGCACTCTGCAGTACCTTTCCCACAAGGCCGAAACCAGCGAGATACTCGAACAAGTCCTACATGCATGTATGAACAAACCATTTATCAACCACTGATGTATAAGAACATGTGTTCAATGTAGAGGAAGCAGACATTTTTTTTCGTTATATATCAAAACAGCTATAAAGAATATGTTTGGTTGAAACCACTTGATGGATGCAATAAGAGTTACCAAGTTCGTAAAATGAACCATCATTCTATGCAAGCTCAAGCATCAACTCGGTCTGGAAAATTTGTTCATGCGGTCTCTCGATGTTCACATCTATTAGAGAACGCGATAATTTCACTTTAGGTGTACAGTCTCATATCATGCTTTTACCTCATAGTGCTCCTTGAATACTAGAGTCTGTAAACCCTCAACAGTGTATGCTGGTAGTTCCACTCCTTCCTTCTGGGCCAAATCAATTAACGTTTCTAAACGCACAGAACCATCCAAATGTAAGTGTAAATCCGTTTTAGGCAGAGCAGCAAGGAACTCTTCCGTAATTTTTGGAGACTTGGGAGATTGGTGACTCATAATGGGACAGTACGGGAACTTGGCTTGAACAGTTAATACTTTGTGAAGACGTTCGTGTAGGGGAAGCTGATGTAGGCTTTGTATGTGGAATAGGGTTTATTGATTATGCGAGATTGCATGAGTGAGTGGTTGAGTGAGTATATATTTATATACATATATGTGTATGTGTGTATATGTGTGTGTTTGTGTGTGTGTGTTTGTGTGTGTGTGTGTGTGCGTGCGTGTGGTGTATGCATGAGTCGATCGTTGTGAGCCGCTACCACGTGTTACACTGTTGATAGTGCGTATCCACTTGCAGTGGAGACACATTAAAAACGACGGACTTCCGCGTTGAAGCAAAATTTTAAAATCACTTTGTACTCGTTCTGCCCTAAACTGTGCTTAAAGTAAGCTATATTTTGCTATCCCCTTTTCAACTTGGATCTTCCGAAGAGAGGGCAGAGAAGGACACGATGGTTCCATGCAACTCACATGCTCGTACAGCACGAGCTGTTGCACAGCCGACATAGGCTGTTGAAGTCTGCCCTTTTCAACTTAGTAGTTGGAAGAGAGTGCAGAGACGGCAGGAGGCTACAATGCAACTCACATGCACGCAACAAGACAAGCCGTTGCACCAATGCCGGGTTAGGCTAGTAACTAATCAATAATCGCAAAACAACCAAAGAACTACAAAAAGAGAAAGCATATCCCTCGTTTGGCGGTTATGTTCTTGTACAGCTGTAGAGGCAGTGCTTCCCTTACAACATATTGGTTTGCATTACAAGTTCCTTAGCACAATGGAAACAGCAGTTTCTACATAGAGTGATTCTATAATCTTGATAAATTCTGATGCAAGAATACCTTACCACTTGTTCAATTCCTTCGACAAAAATCTACATATTCCCTGTTTCAAACGCTCACCCCCTCTCTAATAGGCGATATCTACTTTGTTCTCTTACTAAAGCACGGCTGCTTACTGCTTACAGATGTCAAAGAACGCTTTGTAAAGTCTTAGCTAGCAAAAGTATGGTTTCAAGACGGCAAGTATGCATAAGTTAATGGTATAACCGCCAATTGAGCTAGACACAACGATATTATAGATATAGTTGTCACCGTAATTTAAACAAAGTGAATGTACATTTTTTATTCGGGAGGAGTGAGGGTTGCATCCGAGATTATGACCATAGAACAGGGATGTAATAGCAAAATAAATTTGTGCTAGGTAAAGTTTAACCAAGGCATATTACACCCTAAACTGTGAGCTTCTTGTATACAAGGGCTTTATTGCGGGTATAATCAAGCAACTTAGTAGCTGCATGTTAAATGACAGACACACACAAACTTGAGGCAGCAGAATGTTTTGATTTAGTAAACGAGAAATATATACTATGAACAAATACAACCAGCTTACTCAACATAAAACAAACTAAAAACTCAGCGTTGCTGAAGATAGATGGGAAATGTGGCATCAATCAAGGTTTTACAACCATTCGAACATAAAACAAACACAAAATCTTCTGCATGGCTTAAGATAGATGAGAAACATGGCAACAATCAAGGTTTTCACGTGTTTGCCTGACGGTGAGATTATCTTTGATCAACACTAGATAGGAAGTAACAACTCACAAGATTTTCACGTTCTCGTAACTAAACGTGAGTGGAAGATGAAGTTCGGTATCGTTTTATAAGTTCAGTATCTTTTTTTTAATAAAGTTCGGTATCGTTTAATAAAGGTTCGGTACTCTTTTGATTTTTGGTTTGCTGCGTGTCGCCGTCAAGTCAATGACACGCTCTGATGACACACACACACGCACACTCACATAGAACAACGGAAAGGAAGTGTGCACTCGCTCGTCTCTATTGCAGGATATATAGACCAACAAAGTTCTGAAAGAGGCTTAAGATGTGAATGCGTGGACCTAACAGGAGTAACGGAAAGAGATTACTTTGGTATTATTAGAGCACGTTGCGTGACACACGTATTGACGTCTACCAAAGTGCCAGCTTCTTGCACTGGGCCACTATCATATAGTGATTGTATTGGTTATTATTCTGTGATTTCTACGGCAACACTTTCCCTGCTTGCTAAGTTCAATTGTTAACTATGCTCAAATCAACTCAAGTAATCGTTTACGGCATTCACTCGTGCGGTCTTGGCCGTGTTGTCATTGGGCAGACTAGCAAAGGGCTTTGCTGGCTCGGCTTCATGGTGAACGAGAAAGATGGAGCGTATAAAGGCGATGGGCTTACAAGAATGAAGTCTTATTTCCCGGATTCTGTCTTCGTTGAAGATAGCGAATGTAAGTGTCTACTTTCGGAGTTTACCCACACACCAGGCACCGAAAATATCACGGAGACGAAATCGTACTCACCTACGGGCCAGACTTTGAGAAAAGCACTTACTGCCTGGGAGAATGACGATTTGAAGTCGATTGGTCTTGATTTGCACGGAACCCAGTTTCAAAATTCTGTTTGGCGTGCCCTTCTTGACATTCCCAAAGGTAAGACGCGTTCATACGGTGATATTGCCGTAGAGGTTGGTAGGCCAAAAGCATATCGCGCAGTGGGCACAGCTGTTGGTGATAATCCGATTTCATTGATTGTACCATGTCATAGAGTAATTCAAAAATCAGGTAAGTTGGGAAACTATGGGTGGGGATTGCATCTGAAAAGACAGTTGCTTGATATTGAGGGAGCCTAGCCTCACAAAGTCACAGTGTTTCACTCACGTTTCGTAATTTTGAGATTGAGTTCCACCTATCATAATTTGTACAATTTGTGTACGTATATCGTAGCACAGAATTGTGCGTATGCGAATTGTCGTTCTAATCGGCAACATCCACAATACGTTATCCACTCAAGGCAGCTGAGTCTAACTTTACCAAAGCAACAATGCACATGTCAGTACTGGTTGATAGTTAATACTATTGAATTGTACTGTGAAGACGTGTAGATCACAAGTTCAAGAAAATAAGTTTTACATTTAATAATACATCACATAAATTCAGAATAAATGTTGAACTATGGGCAAATGGTCCTGTGGGAAATTTGCAATTTTTTGGATGTGATTGTATAGTATTACTTGATATTCGTACATAAAGGTGGGTATTTATGTGTGCATTTGCACAGGATTATACGAGTTTTCTGTGAAACATAGAGAATGCAAAAATTTGTTGGCTTTTAGCTATGTGCTATTCTTTTGCCAAGAACATCATAAGGCCGATATCACAAGACCGACATGTTCATCAGCCAAATGGATATGTTTCACGAGCAAAATTATTAATTAATGTTCGTGCGTAGCTTTGACGCGATGTATCAAACGCGTTTGTATCAAAGCATCATATCAACTAGATGAATAACATTCCCGTACTGCTATAAAAGGTACACAGAGCGATAAACATATTAGTTCCGTTCATCATACTTTCACTCAAGCTATCTCATTGCATTGTGGCATCTTCCTTATAAGGACGTTTGGTATGCCCTTCTGCGTGATGACATCATCTTTCATCTCTTACAATGCGCGCTGTCGAAGAAGTTTCGGAAGTAGTTTTACGAGCGAAGAGAGTGCGTAAGACCCACATGTTCATTTCCATGAAGATGCAGGTGGCTATCATGTTATCAATGCTACATTCCATTCATTTCAGTACGGATAATCAACGTTGAACACTATTTAGATGGCTTTGCCAGTGTCACATGTATTCATCATTAAGGTCACCATGTCGTCTAGCTTATTGGAGGGGCAATCCATTATTTCCCACCAGTGCACGTTTTGGCCTTTGATATCCGCCGAAAGTCCCAGCAGACGTAATGCTAGGTACAACGCTGCTACTGCTCGTATGTGTGGCTCACTCTTGGAAATCGTTGGACATCGGTAACTATATTTGTATACAGGAATACGAGCATGAGTATATCAGCACGTGTATTCCACAATATGTACAATACGAATGTACGCACATACATGACACGAAAGGTGAAGTCATGCAACTATAAATTCGATATTACACCTATCACGTATACATGCACCAGAATATAATATTTATGACGTCGCATGCATGTCAAACATACGTACCTATCGTTGAGAATCATATACGCTAGTTGAGTCACTTTCCTAACCCAAGCTTCCCCATTAGGCATAGTGGTGCACACAGTCATAGCGTAGATATAAAGAAACTTATATGGAGATTCGACATACACGTTGAAATTAAGCGATCGTAATATCAACATTTCGCACGTCTGAAGGTATGCAGGCGTATATAAAAAGCACAAGAGTGTAAGCAGCATTTGTATATATTGTATGTTACAATCTGTTCGTCACATATAAACGCATGCACATATATATGGTTATATGTGGATCGTAATCTCGTAGGGACCGATATTAGCTGTTGACTTTAGTGAGGATGGCGATGATCAACAGTATATATTGGATTACGTGTGTATGACATACCACAACGCTATCTCGTATATCCCAATACTCGTCATTGACATCTAACAGTGGCTTGTCAGGATGAAGGTGACGATGTGCTACGCTGATAGCATCTCGAAGGCGACAAGGGCATTCTTCGATCTTCGATGCAAGGTATAACGCACTCAAGGCTATCAACTATATGATAATGTGCATGTTATGTTTTCATCGGTTTGTGTGTTGAGTCCATGAACTAAAATATTTTCATCTCTTCTCATATGCATTTTGTTTAGTACGTGAGTGAGAGTGGACAAAAGTACAATAGATGCACACATAACGGCCAAGCATATGTTGTATTGCGCATCCATCCGTTTAAATCAAAGCTATTTTTCTGTATTCGTTGCACCAATATATATTTATGTGTCAGGTATTGCTTATAAAGAATAAATAACTAAGGTCAATGATGCATGTATTGTCTATACTTTTAAGTTTTATAGTGCCATAAATTTGTTTAACTTTATATGTACACAACAGATTAACCATACATTTGCGCAACCAAAATATACACAACAGATATACGCACGCTTTCCAAAGAACTGTATTTGTAAACACACACGATGAAGAACACTAGCACTTATAGTGTGATTATTTTACCGGGGCATCAAAGTCGTTGGCACAATTGGAAGCAAAAAATGCATGAATCAAGGTCTGAGCGGTGGAGACTGCTGTTTTCAACCTATTGTAAGACAGTGCATATGAAAACAGAATGAAGTGTGATTAGTACGGAATGTTGTTCGGAAAAAGCAAAAGTTCATGTCAACTTAGTGTCTGTACTTAGGTTTGGATCATAGTGCGTGAATAATTCGTGCAGGTATGTAGAGATTATTCGATTGAATATAAGATAACTTCACTTATCATATCACTTCGAATACCCATGTATGCGCGTATTGTTACATACATTCATGATATAAGTTTTACACGTTTTTAAAATGAACTCACACTAATTCTGTGTGTTCATATGTGAGAAGTCACTGCAAGGTATACTCGAAACCATAACGACCGGTCTTCTCATGCAGATACAAACAATTTTGTACACGTATATCATGAATATACATATATTAAATGATCATTTAGAAAATGTCATGTAGTGGTATATATATATATATCAAGCACAAATCAATTCAACATAGATGTGAACGTATATGTTCAACGTGCGATAGTATGTGGAAATCAAAACAGCACATTTATACATGCACTTTGCCAACGACTCAACGTATATATACGTATATCTACATAACTGTATACTTCATCGCGTGTCTATTGAACAATACGTCCATACGAATACAAAAGTTTTGGAGTTTGCGTTTGTGCTCTATATAAGCGAATACTTGTACATTCAAATACCCATTCCATCAATTACACATACATGCTCATTTTTCTACCAATATGTCCAACCAGTTCAACTGCTCCTGATTGAACGTTCGTGGATACAACTTTAGAACTACTTATTTCAGTCATGGCGACGCTAACGCAATGACAGAGTTTGGTTGCAGGAAGATGGGTGTGTGTGTGTGTATGGATGTATGAAGTTTGGAAGTTTGGAAGTTTGGAAGTTTGAATGGATAGATGTATTGATATATGTATGGATGTATGTATGGATGTTTGTATGTATGTATATATATATATGTATGTACGTATGTATATACGTATGTATGTTGTGTATACGTATGTTTATGTTTATATATATGTATGTGTGTGGATAATTATACCATGGTCACCCCTAGTTTAAATAGAGTGCTTACGATGCCAAAGAACGTAGGGTTCTCAAACGTTTCCTGCTGCGATCCTACTAGATGTGCTAATGCACAAAAGACATCCAAGACTTCATAATACATGTAAAACTCGACGCGTCATCGTACATAGCACTGCAATGCAGGTCATTCATTCGGAAATGTTTTTGTCAACAGGTGGGTACAGCGTAGCGATAGTATACATTGTGGACGGGCGATGGTGGGTGTGCATGTATGTATGTATGCATGTATGTATGTATGTATGTATGCGTGTGTGTCTGTGTTTGCGTGCGCGCGTGTGTTCGTGTGTGTGTGTGTATGTTTGCGTGTGTTTCTGTATGTCAAGGTATGTCCACGTGGCGCAGTGCATACAACGGTGTAGGGGAGGCGGTTTTGCGCAGAGGCCAGGTCACGTGGTGCAGTGCATATGGGGGCGACGAGCGACGGTTGTGTACAGTCTCGTCGCTGTATGGCAAAACATACAATGCATCATTATCAGCCTTTATTGGTCACATCCGCCCCAGAAGCGTGCATTCCGGTACATGAGTTCATTAATGTCCTTCTCTCCTTAATACTACTAGAGTTCAACATCTCGCTCCCTCTCTCCTATCAATAGTCCTCCCTTTAGTATGAGCTCTCGCTTGCTCTGAAGGTAACTCTCCCTGTATTGGAGCTCTTCCACTAGTAGGGTTCTCACTTTGTGTAGGCGCTCCTAAAGACTGGCCATTCTGTTCGATCAGATTTTCAGTCGGAGAATTCAGTCCATTACCCATATCTATTATTCGTAATCTCTCTAAACATAAGCAACTCTCATATGGCATTCTATAGGCTGATATTACGAAATGACAATGAAGTATCGCAATCTGTGAAGATATACGGCTAAACTTATCATGCATGGCTAATGTAGACTCTCTTGAGTATCATGACAGTTTATGGTGTAAAAGTGCACGTTTGTCGGAGAATACATTGCTGTGTTATGACTGTAATTAAAACAATCGAGTAAGTACATACAGTTTCGGGGAAAACAAGATGTGCAAGTAACTGCAACATGATCAATACTTGTTGTTTTGGTGAAATGATTTACGCCAGAAGTATATGATTGTAATGTCAGTGTCTACGCACAAAACACGCATGCACACAACTACACACCAACTCACAAACGTACCCAAGCATAAATAATCTTTAATTTCTAAGGGTGCTAATTACAATGTAGTTATAACAGTGTCATGTTACGACTCATACGGGTGCGCTTCACACTATTAACAGAGAGTTGTCATCGTCTGGGTCAGGGTCTGATTAATTTTGTTAACCATTCTCTACTGTCGTTTGTAAGCATGCAACGTCAATATCTACGCAGAGAGCACATGATTAATATTTATGCATGTATTGGTGTGGATGAATTTACGTGTTGTATGTATGAAATGTGAGTACGAGTAGGCGCAGTATGTAAGTATGTGCAGGACCGGGTCCTGCGTGGTAGTTTTATCTCGGAGCATCCATATTCTCAGCTTCATCGACACTCTCACTATTTAAAGCATGGGCGTCGTTAATTCCAACGTCGTCCATTCGCGCAAACGATATTGGTACTAAGGGCGGCGGAGGAGGTAGATGTACGTGTGCGCGTGATGGTAACACTGAAGGTGGGTTCTCGCTGTAGGAACTTATATGTCTTACATTTTGTCTTGAACGCCGCATCATTGTAGTCATGTCTAGTCTAGAAGACGGGATCTCCCTATCCCCATCCCGCTCCCTCTCCCTGATTGGAAATGAAGGTCTCCTGCGCTCTTCAAATCGTGCAGCTATACGTTGACGAAGTTGACGTGTGTTGTCCTCTCTCCGTCTTCTGTCGTTAAGCACCCGTCCTCTTGCCACACGCGGTGAGGTTGATTCAAGAGATTCGCTTGTGTTTGCGTTGTCTGCACGTTCTACAGAAGTGTGCATTTCAGATGTTCTCGAATGTACACGAGAGTGTGCCTCTGCTTGTGTATATGTTGACGATGGTGTGTGCGTAGTTGTAGACGCGAGGATGTCTGTGGTTGCCGGTATATATGTAGAAGGTATACGTGTGGAAGCTGGTGTTGATGATTGACCATCAGTTTGGATACCGGGATTGGGGTTAGGGTTGGGGTCGGTGTTGGTACTCCTTTGATCTTCAGACCTGCGCATGTACGGCAGTGTTCTCAATTCCTCACCGCCAGGGGCACTGCCAACACGCACACGACCCGCCCTACCCCTATACCGACCGATATCCCTCTCTCTGTCCATTCGTCTACCAAACGTAATTCGATTATTTAAAGAACGTTCTCTACTTTGAGACCCACGTTGAATTGACGAGAGTAACCTTAACTCTCGCACATCCATATTCGATAAATCGTACGTAGTTAAGGGTATACCTGTAACCATGCCGTCATCAGAAACTGTAACGTATTCTCTTGTGTCAAGCGTCCCTGTGCCAGAGAAGGAAGAACTGGACGTGGCGGTTGCATTTATATTTGTATTGTCCTGTATACCTGTGGTAGATACTGATGCAACCGTTGCTTCTGGCGTAAGGTAATTAGTCGCCAGCGTGGGTGCATTCTCGTGCACTTGTGTGTATGTACTTTCTGCGGATGGAGGTGTCGGATCTGTCCTCGCGTGTGTTTCGACTTGTTCATTAGGAGGCAGGGATGCAGGAGTAATGCGAGGGAGGTATGTGGGGTCGACGTTCAAACCTAAAATATCCCTGTCCGTCGTGTTTGCATTTGCGTTCGTGTTTGTGTTTGCGCTCATGTCTATATTTGTGTCTGTGTTTTGGTCTGGAGCGGGGTTAGGCTCAGAGAATCCGTGAGTAACTCCATCCCAGTGAGGACGTCGTTCGTGTTGCCGAGCTGTGACTATGTTGCTCTGAGCGCTGGGTATGTACGCGTCGGAATCTCTTTGCGCAGGCACTACATTGTTTGATGGGGTATTAAGAGGTCCTGTAGATAATGATGTGGTGCGAGTCCGTGTCGGTGATATGTTTGTATTTGTCGCGGTGTCAGATCTGTCCGTGTCAGTCATAGTGTCCGGTCTGTACTGCCGAGTGCGTGAGGATATACGCTGGGATGTCCGTGGGCGTGCGAGTGCGCGTGTATGTGGGTGTACAAGTAGGTGTGTGTGTGCGTGTGCATGTGTCCGCATGTGCTGCAGATCCCGCGCTTGGCTACTACGAAAGCGCGCCCGGGCTCTCTCCATTGCCTGGGTCCTACTAATTGCTCTGTTTGCCCGGGATTGAACAATAAGAGTGGCGAAGTCAGGTACATCGTTGTTCGAAGGAGAGCGAGCGCTTGTTCCAGTGCTTCTGTTTGAGTTCATGCTCGGGCTTATATTTCGATTTTCTATCAAGCAGTTTTTGTATTGTGATATGTAAGGATCCTTGTTGGGGGGTATGTGTATGTGCTTATATATCTGGGTGTGTGTCTTTTGTCAGCAGGCTGTATATCTCACCTGTATGCGCACCTGCATTTGTGATCGACACACTACTTGTGGGGAATTCAATATCTCGAGCAGGGGTTCGCCCCACCATTCGATCTGTTGGTCGTAGTTGAGCAGTTCTCCTGAGTTGAGATGCTGCGCACATACACATACATGCACAAATCAAACATAACGTATATATACGACATACGAACAAAATTGAAGTTCGAATAACGTACATCAGATGTGAAAAACATAACCAAAAACTACAGAACAGAATAGTAATTATATGAGGGACAATACTATCAATTTCGTATACACGTCTGCTGTTTCAGATTTCTGTCATTAAGTCAAGTATCCACATGTTTCGGCTCCTTGCTCACTAGTCATATTAAACTTGTAGGCTAATTCTCACCGGATTGCGCTTCCCGCCACCATCATACACTGCTCTCAACTTTAGTAGTTCTAAATCCCTGCCCACACCTGTACTAACACATACGTATATACATATTGTAGACTCGTGTATACAACATCTCGCATACATACATATGTATTCATACACATACTCTCGAGCCCGAGCGGAACAGGGAGTGGTAGTAGCTGCGGTAGCTCGTTATCAAGGTCAGCACCGTCTATAACGTCATCATCCTCTTCATCTACGTATATACCGCCAAGCCTAATATTTGAATTCAAGTAGTGTTGCTAAGCGAACTAACCACAAATGGTTCACAATATACTGAAAATAGCACACAATGTTATCTGTAGGTGTAAGTGTTGTGGTACTCTGCAACATATACACTTTTTCATGGTATGTACACTTGTGGATGCATAGCCACACGCACTCACCTTTCAAAATCCAAGTCGTGTGGCCCTGCCATCCCTCGATCCGAGCGAGATAGTCTGGAAAAACCTCTCCATCTGGGGCAAAAATATAATCACGTACGTAAGACAAAAAAAGGCGAACCTCCACATTCTCAGTCTCTTCCGCCGCTATTTCATATATATATATAAATATGTCTGACTTACGGTAAACCTCGATCTCTGAGTGTCCTTCGGCGAACGTTCGAGTACGATCCTTCAAAAGAATGGTCATAATCTAACATATTTCCGAATAGACAAAGTAAAACATGGGAATAAATCATCAGATCTGGTATGATCATCATTCATAGTATGAGTGTGCCCAGAAACTGGAACTTTACTAGTCAGATGTTGAGTGCTTCCATGAAATTCAAAGTCAGAACGTCTTTTTTATGGCGTACTCATACACATACGACATTCCACAAACAGTTTGATACTACATTGGAATACATGAGAATGCATCGAGCAACTATGAAACAACTGAGACAAAAATTATGATTGCCAGTACAAGAGCAGCATGACTTTCAAAAAAATCATCAATCAAACTTTGAAAGACTGTAGACTCGTCGTTTTACTAAACTACGGCTAATTGCATAGTAAACAATGTAAACATAACCTGTGAATTTTTCATATATGCATTAGTTAAGAGAAACTGCCATCATCTGAGATTTCTAGACATGCAAACATTGCAAAGATATGCATACCTCACGCACTGAAAACAGCTGCTAACATGAATATAACTTAATGTATACTAAAACACAAACTTGCATTCAAAATAATTTGGTGCACACACTCCCCCTCTCTCACATATACATGCACATGACTTAAATACATCCAAATATACCCCATCTGCGTTCTCTTTCAAGTGAGTCAGTTGCGTCTACGTAGCCATTATTTGCGGCAAATCTACGACGGAGTTCATGAAACAGACGTGTCATCATGTGCCTCATTACATCATCGTTTTCATCGAACGCTCGTGCAAAGTCATTATAAGTAAAATCTTCAGATGGCTGTAGAGTTTATTTGTGAGTGATCGAGGTGAAACGTGGTAAGGTTTCTATAAAACAAACATACTGGTTCATGAAAGGAACAATAACTGTAGTATTAGATTGGCTGAAGGGGATCATGCATCACAACATTTCTCTCTCTCTCTCTCTCTCTCTCTCTCTCTCTCTCTCTCTC
>JAWQFL010000020.1:591461-603463 GCA_033442365.1 Creolimax fragrantissima | reverse complement strand
CACACAAACACACACACAAACACACACACAAACACACACAACACACACACAACACACACAACACACACACACAACAAACACACATCAACACACACGCAGCATATATATATATATATTCTGTTCTTGCACAAACCATCTAGAATAACACTCGCTAATATATATACCAGTATGCCTGTGCACAAAGAAAAAGTTTAATCCGCTCTACAATGAATTTGTATATGAACGAATGCGCTAAAAATCAAAACTACACATTTTTTTTGTTGCAAAGTTTGAAACAGACTTCCTCCGACTTAACTTACGTATATGACCGTTATGCAATTTAATCTACCAACAAAGCATAGGGGTATATTATCACTGATGTAAGATATGAGTATTAATCAGCGAGACACGCATAAAAGTAGATTAAAACATTGCTCCTCCTTCACGGTTCTTGGGATATGTAAATATTCGAATATTGTCTCTTTATCATGTCCAGGGTGCTGGAAGAATATAAACCCGGTAGGATTGCTTATTCAATGTACATATAACCATACTTACCTGCAGATAGAAGACGTTGTGAGTGTAGTTTTAGTTTGTGTTACTGAATGTCATATTCGTCATTATATTGCGTGGTATATATACTTTGTATATGTATTGTCATCAGTGTATATGCAGATTGAAGTGGGTGTTGCATTTATGCGTAATCTTTGTTGTTGCGCATTCTATTAAGCCCTTAAAACAGAATGTTATTGTTGCATACAGGCGTATTGATTTGACCATATCATGGTACATTTCGTTGACTATTCTCACAGCTCATAAATCATCGAATATATTTTTATCTCTACTAGAATTCCCGATGGGATGGCTGGCGGTTTTGCATGCATTGTCGAACACGGTTTGTGTTTAACGATGCAATACTCTCTTTTGAATTTAGAATGGACTTAGCTCATGGGGCAACCTCTATTTCGTGTATGTTTTGAGATTTCGTTTAAAGCTCTAGTAAACTATGTTGTGCCAGAATTCAACTAGCTCAATGGGTAACACATCATTTCGTTTGATGCACTATCTATGTTTGTCTATTGTCGGAATGCCGTCCCATACAGCTTTCCCTTTGTCACGTGCCTTTGATTTTTAGCGTAGTTCATGATAGAACACCATAGATTAGGACGAATCTTATATTTCCGCCAGTGTTCAACTGTATGTCGTTCGTGTGTTCTACTGGTCTGCATTCCAAGAGGCGAGGTATAGATATCGTACAAGAAGATTTACGTACGGAATGTAGAAACATCAATGCATGTAGCGTATACGCCTTTGCGAGGTGTGATGAACTTATGCAGAATCATACACCACTCCTATATTATATATGCAGCAATGTTGAAGACTTCGAATCTAGAATGGATGTTTGGGGTAGGACCGCTCAAACTCTTCCTACATATTGAAAGGTAAATCACTTTGTGTGTGTCTGTGAGTGTGTAGGTATGTAAAACTTTGTTGTGAATGTTTGAAATACGTCTTATGCTTGTTGTTTTTCCTCTGTAGTTATATCAGTATTCAATGTTTGAGAGCTACGAATATGGATGTATTGAAAGCAGCCAACATGAATCGCGTTATATTGGAAATCCTGTAGTGTCGCTTTCACTGAATATGTAAACGGACACATATCTGTACATTGCGCCAAATATATTCAAATTGACAATAGAAATCCAGAATTGCGAGGTCAATGTACGAGTGCACTTGAGACGATCTTAATTGGGCGGAAGATATATTTACCTACGCGTGAGAGTTACAGGGTGAGTCCTATCGTCCTGTTGAATGCATGCTGTTCATAAATCACCGTACATGTATATGTACGCAAAGTGCACGAATATACACGAAGGCTTTCGTAAATGCATTTCTTTTTGCCCATGTAAAGCAACCTATATACACTACATAACAGTTTAGGATTTCGTAATTCCATTGTTTTTACCATCACACTAGTACCTACAAACTGGTATGTAGTGTACTAAGTATAGTGACCTGCGCTGGTACACTTTCCGTTTTATCTCGTATTGTGTCTATGATTCAGCAGTGAACGATCCTTTTGCAATTATTATGCAAGGAATATCCAATGGCGCACTATATACTTTTGTTTGATATGCCGATGCCATGCACTCATAAACTGTCATTTGCCAACGTCCACAGTACATATATGATCTGCGAGTGATGGATCCATCCGCCCTTCCACTAACCGGTCTGAAAAGTATATGCAGCCTCCATAGGCCTCCAGGCGCTACGTACTGTACGAGTGCTGTTGAGGCACTAGCAATCCATGTGTCTGACGTAGTCGCTTTAACAACGTCACCGTCTCAATTATCTCAAAAAAATACACCCACTTATATTCACACTACCCTCCATTCCGATATATGCTCGCCTACAAACGTCGACAATCACACGTCCGTGAGCACTGAGCTTGGCCACATCTCCTCTGACGAAGTCAACACTTTTTCTGCTAAACCAGGTCACATTTTAACTGTACCGGAAAATCACTTGTGTAATGGCTCATATCCGAGCTGTCAATCTGTTGTAAGCGTGTATAAAGAAGCACCCATTGATAGCGTGGAGTTTGGTGCAAGCACAGGTGTAGCTTCTAGTGTGCATCCACAAGTAGGTATGATTCGGGATGTGTCTGGTAGGCATATTGTCAGGGATTCCAATGTGGATGTCCAATTGGATATAGCTGTGGGTGATGTTTTTGATTCGGGATCAGAAATGTCTGACTACTTTGAGATTGTTGACAGTGAGAACGAGGATGTTGAAGTGGCTGCCAGTATGGTATGATTATATGCATGTGTAAATAATTGTGTTGTTATGCACATAGCAGACAAGTAACGACATGTGAACTGATTACTTGTTGAAACTGTACATTTACCCTTCAGCACATCCATGGTGACCCATCAATAAAGCCGTATGAAATTGACGATGACTTCTGGAATGACATCTGTGATGAATGGGATAATATTATTCTCCACCCAGATCTTCTAGAAGGAGTGGACATGGACTTTCAAGCGAAACCTCGCTCGAAAGTACGTATATATATATATATATATATGGGTGTACTGAGTGGTTGTAATATTCCCTGACGGAAACCCGCACTTTGATAAAACCAGTAAACATTCTGCTTATGCATAAGAATGCATATGTTCGTCCAATCCAGGTATAGTTGGACATGCAAACTCATCGATTCGCTTGTGTGTGGTTATTGAATATCTTACAACGCTAGTAATCAATATAATATTCACTGTTCGTGTTTTTGTATTTAAGGTATCTGTGATACATGTGACAGTATACATGTAACTTTCCTTACACAATTACAATTCTGTGGTCCAGACCATCGTACTCAAGCCAACACCAGATGTTCAGAAATCCAGACCGGGTAGAAGACGCCATTTCAGTAGAGCTACCCGTATGTTGTACAAGAGGTCCAAGGGGCCCACAAAAACTACTAAATCACACTCTTCTTTACTTTAGCCATCCACGTATGATAAAATGCTCATTCTAGTGTCTTAGGTATGACATATATCCGTATACTATTTGTATTCCCACACATGGAGGTCACTGCTCTACTTTAAACGGGATCCTATCAAGTGTACATGTATACAATTTGCACGATAAATACATCATGTTGAATTGAGAGAAGACCAACCTCCAAGTAGAATCTTTATATGTCGAATGTCTACATTCACGTAAAAAGTGAGAGAAGAAACAGAGTGCACCTATATAAATAACAAATATCTAATCCCACTTATCCTTGCAACTTCAATTTCTGAAATACAAATGCAAATTAGCAGTGCCGCATTCACCACCAAGTAGAGAGAGGCACACGCAAATATATACAATATGTTTGCGTGTGTTTGTGTACTCAATTTGTTGTTCAACACACCTCGTATACGCATATAAACGTCTTTAAATAGAAAATTTTGTTGCTTGTACGAGTAGACTATGGGAAAATACAACTACACCTCGTCAAAACACCACGGGATGTAAAGATCACGCCGTGTTTATTTAATAGGTATTGGCTGGACACAAACTCATTTATTAGGCATTACATTTCTCTTTGGTAGATACTACCCAAGTCAACAAAAACAAGAATCATATACATGCGCACAGGAGGACATATATATCAGCCTTTTGCATGTCATCGTGTACGACCCTTATTAAAACACTAAACAAGCAGCAGACATTACGGCTCTTCTTCCAACTAAGAGACGTTAACACAAGCAAATTTTGCGAGTCGACAACTGACTCGGAATGAGCAGACAAGATACGCTTGTATAATTTGGTTTTAACGTTTCTCTAACGGCCGAGGATGCTCACGGCCGGTTGTTCTTGCATAATAAATGTACACTTCTGCGTTTACTTGCAGTGGGAACAGTTTCATGCTACAGTGATTACACGTAATCTAGCATATACGTATGCAGCTAACAAACAGTCCAGGTCGTATGGCTAGATGCGAGGCAGTGATGAGTATATATGGATTGTCAGTGGTCACAGACGAAGTGTTAAAAGCAATAGTCTAAACGTGAATAGTGAGTTTTTGTAGAAGTAATCAATACCAGTATTTCTCATGACGGCCGGAACGAGCGAAGGTGGCATCAGCAACGAACCGGTAGTACATAAGACGCACAGAGGTGATGTACCTTTAATTGTTGATGATGTCAGTGTAATTTCGCTCGCATCCGGACAACATACCGTCATCATCGTGATTTTCGCTCTTGTGCGCAGATTGTCCATCGTACCATTTTATTGTCGTAGTGTCCACATATTTGAGTGCAGAATGAACTTGTAATCTACTTTAAGAGTGCGGAAGCCTGTTCCTGTTGGTATAGCCGTGTTCTACTCACAGAGCGTAGGTCTTTCCTCACGAGCGTTGTTCTTGCCCAATTATTTCTTGCTCTGGCGACGCAACACGATGTTGTCTTCTTTCTGTCTTTGTGTAGTATTTCAGGCGATAGGTAACCCTTTAATTCCGTTTTCATCTATTTAAACTTTATGCCAAATATTCATATGCTCACTAAGTATTATGTGAATTAATTTTCCTTTGCATTGCTAGTTCTGTTCTCTAGCAGCATCGTTGCCACTGTTGTCATAAACGCGGAGCGTTCATTGTATATTCTGAATGATAAAATAAGCTAGTTGCACAACTTTCAAAAGAAGTCTATAGTCTAGTAAGTATGCATGATGCATTTTGAAAACAAAAGTAGAATACAAACTCGCTGGTGAGGGTTGTTCTAGTAGATTCAGCAAACATTTCATAAAATAGGCACTGTACGTGAAACTCGTAAAGTTCACATAATACAGTGAAAGACATCAAAGAAAAGAAAACGTTTCGTACGATTGCATACCCTCCGCACGAATCTCGATTACTTGACCCGTTGAAAAAGTAAAGTGTTCAGAGTTCTATATATACCATCTCATGCAATGTCATCAACAAAACCGTTAGAACACTCAAACACCCCTATGAACTAATTGAATCAATTGATGCTGTCTACCATTTACCAGAAAAGTATCGACATTAACGTTGAGTTGTATGTAATATTTTAATTTCCCACCAACGGAGGGTGTATTTTCTATAGGCGTGGGTAATTCGTTGTACTCGACACCTTTGTTGCTGGCCTTTATCATATATGTTCACCTCGAATAAAGATTACTCTTGTATGGATGAGCCGATACAGCATGCTGCAGTGTCATAGGTTTCGTATTTTCAATATGATGCACACGAGTGCCAGAATTTATACACACAGAATCCATCACTCCTATCTTCTCATCTGTTTTGTACGGGGAGATGGCACGAAGCCGTACTGACGCTATTCGTATCGAAGGTAACCATGGGTTGATATTACTTTTTTCAGGCGCTTTGTGTCGACACTTTCCTTCGTCATAATAATTGGAGGTATTAATATTTGTTTCTGAATCACTTACACAATCCCGTTTTGCTTTAACTACACGAGAGTTTCTTTGCTTGGCAAGATGGAGTATGCAGTCGTACACATTCCCTTTCAGAGCTGGTTGTGGGGCTACAATATTGATACTGTGCTGTAAATAGGAATTTTCTGATTCGTTTTCCTCACTACCTAGCTGATAATGTCCAGCACTCTGACTATTTCGCGTGTTGAAGTTGTGTGATGTGCTTGTCGCTAAATCCTGACCATAACGATCATGCCCTACGCGGTGTTCTTGTAAGGGTATGGATAGTTTCGGTTTCGACAGTCCCCCCTTTCCGTGGCTCCCCTTACACCACGTGGGTATTCTAGGTGCTGATTTCGATCGGCGCCTTGAAGATGGTATTCTAGTCGCCAGAGACGATGACGTAGAACCAATTGATAAGGCACCTCTTCCTGTGTTAGTGGTGTGATGCGTGTGGGCCTGTGCTGAGGGTTGCACTACCGCATGTGATTGTTTGTGAGTAGCATTGGGTGTATATACATGTGTTTTTAAATGATCACTGTCAGGGGACTCGTCCTGCTGCATATCACTAAGTGTATCTGTGGACATGTCAGTGTCCAAAACGGTGTCAGTAGAGTTACTTTCATAGACACCCTCATCATTGTCCAGAAGATCCTGTAAGCCCAAGTGCATAATCTCAGACTGTTGGTGTTGATGGATGTGAGCACCGCTGTACTCGGCGACATCATTCTCTTGCATTTGCTCATCCTCTTGTAAATCCAAATCATTATCAAAATAAACATTCGGTAACGGCATAAAATCATCCATACTATTAAGTGCGACACTGCCGTCTTCGAATATGTCACTATCCTGATGAAAGTCGAGGAACATATCCGTTTCTGAGGTATACATGTCCGTGTCTGAGGTATACATGTCCGTGTCATTGGTATTGGTCATGTGATGGTCATGAACATTCGTTTGAAGGTCATGTCTTGCATGCTGTCCACGAAGGCTATCCATAAGATTATGAAGGAGTACCTTTTTGCGTAAACGATCTACTGGTACCCGTGAACTTGTGATTGAGTTATTCCTCAGTTTGTTGCGAGTCAAAGACACCAACTGAAGGTGATTTGCCGTTTGATGGACCATTGTGCCAAATGATGATTATGTACGTTTTCAGAATAGGGTTAGTGTATTGAATTATTGCAGCGGTTTGGATGTTCGAAATTGTGCGTTTTGTACAACTGCTTCGCTCTAACGACTTCAGGACCTTGACTTAAACGCTAGTATGATATCGTGCGTTCATGTATGTCTACCTGGAAGCATTGTTTTGTAGGTGGAGACACTATATACTACATATTAGATGAAACTATTACTGTAATAACTGAAATAGAGTTGACAGGGAGATGATATATAATCACTTTTTGACAAGTGTACGTATGTTCGAATTGCGCTGTATTCCTATCCATACAAAGCGGCAACGCAGAACAACTCTTATGTCTCTCTCTCTCTCTCTCTCTCTCTCTCGCCCTCTCTTACCCTCTCTCTCTCTTTCCCTCCCTCTCCCTCTTCCCTCTCTCTCTCTCTCTCTCTGCCCCCTCCCCTCCCCGATCCTGCCCTCCACCCCCGACCATTGAACTCACTATTTCGGGAAAGCGAAGCATGTTGGGGGAGAATAGCAATCACTGACTCCCTCCATCCAGAAATGAATCACTTTTCATTTTTTTATTAATTGGACTGACATGACGGAAACAAACGGAAGTACGTACGTACGTAATCATTCACCAACACACACCAACACACACATACACATATATACATATATACATAAACACACGTAATCAGTTTTTCAATGAAACACAAAGAAACGGATTGTGTCATTCCTTGACACCCCATTGGCTTCGCTTTAACGTGTGTCTTTTCTTGTCTCGTCAGTTCTTTTAGTTAGAATAAGTATTTAAAGTGAATTGAAATAGATTTAGAAAACCGTCTCGTCTTCTGAAGAGGAATATCCTTTAACATTAGATAAATGATGCAATAATCTCACTTCAAATAGTGAATAAATATGAATAAATAAATATAATGGATTTTGAATATAGCTCAAAGGGTAAGTCGTGTCATCTTAAAGCAATCTCATTGCTAATGGGTATAGGCCATTGGGTGCGGGAATGCAAGCACAGCGAACGGCAAAAATTTAGAATGACGCAATGACATAAACAATTCGTATACAATCGTAGTCGGTTTTAGACTGTCAATCACAAGGTGTCGAGTATAACTACAGTGATAAGTAGCCCTACAAACAGCGGTGGTGCGTTACACCTCATTTGGTACAACTGTCAGACTCAATTCTCCCCTCCTCCAGACCCCGTATTGGGACTTATCGGCTGTCTATACATTAACAGTAGGAACCTTCATCTTTATTAAAGCACAGCCTTTGTGCACAGCCTTTGTACATGAGCATTTGTCATCATACATTCATCAATCCAGTCAGCAGTAGTCTTTGCTGGGAGTGTAAGCAAGGCTCACTCACTGTGGTCGCTCGTTTGTTTATAATTGTAACTACACAAGAGATGGTTCGACAAACGGAACTCTCATCTTTTTATCTTTGGAACCCGTTTGCTCATGATGGGGGTGATGTAATGTTTCCTTTTTTGTATATATAAAATGGAACTGGGGGAGTATTCTTTGCAACATGAACACAGCACTAAATCACACATCGCATAACCTATCGTCATTCGTTGAAGATGATGGATGTACTTTCTACTTTCTAACACCATTCGTAGTAATGGACGTGGTAAGAGTTAATAGAGATTGGGATTGGGATTCGATTCAATGGTATAAGTGTGAGTGGTTATGAATGTAGTTTTCACGAATGTTGCTCGAAACGCTATTTACACGTGACTTCTCACATCAAATTTACTTGATCAATATCATCGGCAATGATAAATCTTTTGCGGGTCTATTGACCGTTTAAGCAAAGGTTTCATTAGGTTGTTCTTTCGATTTGTGAGCAGGGTGGTATTCTATCTGCCTGGAAGGTCTATAAACAGTAATATATGCTAAATGAAGATTAGCCATCTACAAATCCCATACATGTCCATATTTTAAATACAAATGATGCGAACGGTAAGCCTTTGTACTGAAGCTATATAGTGAGAAAGATTTGAAATGTATGACATTTGTTTTTGTTCAAGTAGCATACACTTGTGCTCATTTTACATTCGAATCGTATTGAACGCAACCCCCTATAACTATTAATCAACCACTATAAAGTCATTCTGGGTGTAATACATCCATAGAAACCTCGTGGATTTGGCTACAGGCTGCTTTACTCGAATATTTTACAATGAAACTTTTACAACCTTCCGTACAATAGTTTTGCAGGATAATATTACGAAGAAAGGTTGTTACGACAACTTTGGTTTGAGTGCCTTTCGTTTGTGTTGTGAAGGTTGTTGACGTGTAGTGATTTTTGAGCAGATGGTACGTACTACATGTAAAGGAAGACATCATGTCATTGTACTTTTGAATTCTCACTTCGATCCGGTTATCAGTTATGAGATTGTGGTCGAGTGTAACAATGAAAGATTTAGATAGGGATGGGTGAGATCAACATTCTTAGTGTTGTCGGTTGCTAAAACTACATGGGCGTGTGCTTGACCATAAGAAAGGTTTCCATTTCCGTGACTGGCTATCTGTCATTCCCAATATAGTACGTGGTTTGTGGAAAAGGTGTTGGTTGTGTTGATGCTGTACTTATCTATGCGCCTAACGCAGTATCACAAGTCTACAATGAACAGTTAGGTTATATGTTCTTTCTATGGTTACTAGCTATAAACATTGTATTGTCTGTCAGGTGAGGAGCCGAGTACGTAGTGACGTAGTGACTAACGGCTTTACCACCAACTTCGCTGTCATGCTCTCACTCGTGTCTTAGCTGATACTATTGTCACCGTTCACCCTACAAACGTTCGTTCAATATTACCATTATCATATGAAAGCTAGTATTTGTTCTCGTGAACTATTTTTAGAAACGAGCAATTTTTAAATTTCTAGGGCATTTACACAGTGTTTTAAAAGGTTTATTGGTTAATCTTAACGGGGTGCAACCTTTCTTTCTACTGGCTATGCTGTTTAGCCATCTGGCGGTTCTACTGGCTCTTGTATTTATACGTTTTAAAATAGAATCGATATGTGTGTTAAAAGAAACCAATAAACCGTATCGATCCTCTCAATCAATTCCTTCTAAATTTGAAGATTGCGCATTTCTTAAAATAGTTTAGAAGAACAGATAATAGGCACATATCACTTCGCAGAAGATCTCGTTTCATGGTTGGCTCTTATAGGTGCTCTATTTGATCATTCGCAGCAGTCGAGAAGCTCAAATACCCCAAAGGCAACATTTTGTCAAAACACATACGCCGCATGGATGGCTCAATAGTAGGTTGTGTTAGCATAATTTGAAGATACTATACTTTTAAAACCCGTCCCTGTTTAACAGTTGCTTCCAAAGATTGCGAAGCTTGCGAAAACGGAAGGTCCTGGTCTACTATACATGTCGTGTAAGATCGATTGGTTTGTGGTTCTTTGCTTTTACTCGCATCGTTCGTACCGATATTTCTGCAAATAGACATATTCGTCAAGTATCGACCGAAAACTTTGAGTCGAGTGCATAGTGGTAATGTGAGTAAGTGATCGGAAACACTACAAAATCCATTCCTTGTTTTGTCTCTCATGGGTTAATCATCAACGTAGATTATGTAATAAATTGAAGACCAAATTGTTGACGTTTCCGCACTATTACTGACTATACAAAGCACTGGTAAAACTACACACTTGTGTAGTGTTCTCAGAGACAATTGGTGAATTGGTGTGTCAAGTGTAAAGCTATGTATAATGAATTAATGAACCAAGTCAGCGATCGAGCCCCTCCGAGCCTCAAGATGCCGATAGATTTACTATATCATGCTAATGTTTTATCACTATACCTACTATTATCACTTTTCGTCACTACACTTGGGAAATTGCACTACTAATCATGTACGGCTTATGTGGAAGGATGGTAAACACGAATTGTTATGGAGATTGATATTTTAGGGTGGGACTTATCATATAAAGTATTTGTGCATATTTAAGGTCAAGTGGTTACACCATTTTTAATTATCTTAATCGAAAAGCACGCAAAAGTTAGGCAAGTGTGACATGGTGAGAGATTTTTACCGTCAGATCTATTACAGTAATCTCTTTAACCAAGACTTCTTTTCTCATATTCCTACCCTACACTGTGCTAAGAAAAAAGTCATCCACAATAGTAGTTCTAGTGTCACCTTCAGCCACGACGCTGCATTTGTCAAAGACGGCACACAAGGACGCAGCGGAGTGTGCTCGTATCAGAGCGTTCAGACGATATCGGCGAGACACCTGCTGCCTTTTAGTCCATTTGCATCAGCCACCGAGGGGATATGTCTGTGTGCGTCAATTACACGAGTATTGTTCCTTCACTGTTGTCTTTTAGTCCATGTGTGTCGATTCCACGAGTATTGTTCATTCATTTTTTCATGATTCCATTGTTTTCTGGTTCCGTTTCCCTATTTATAGTCTCCGGCCACCTATTGATAACCATTCGTTCCTTAAATATACATCTATTTATAAATACTATTAATAGTCTTCAAACATAAACTATAATATAAATATCTGCCAAATATATCGTAAATATTTATAGATTTAACGAAACTTCAACAACAGTATCCACTAAGAACGCATCCCATACAATCGGAGTAGTGATCTATAAATAAACTGTACTTCCAGATTTGGCTTGAGGTTTATGACTTTAAGGGGGAAGGAGAAGAATTTATAAAGTATCCAAGATTCGTAAAACCTAGTAAGATGAACTATCTGAGATTTTTAGAAACACGGCACGGGGTTTTGATTCGCAGATCGCCACAGATAAATAGAAGACAAGAACTGAAATTGACGCCTACGGATTTTTTTGTACCTCTGCACACACACACACATACACACACACATACACATACACATACACATACACATACACATACACATACACATACACACACACATACACATACACATACACATAC